>JAKSZP010012452.1:0-48884 GCA_022478985.1 Massospora cicadina
TTTACTATGACCATATTCATATTCTTTTTTTAGCACTAGTGGTGCCCAACCCAAAAGGGGGAGCTGTCACACATCTTTATTTTCAAAATGAGCCAAACAATGGATTATCATAAATAAATTTTTTCCCAATATGACACCACATCTAACAGTCTAAGAAGCATATCAGAAAGTGAAGAAACTTTGAGGAAACTTTTGTCCAGCGCCCGCTTTATCTGGCGGACCATAAAGGACAACATAGGGGTTGGGGCATCAGCAGCATTTGGACTAAGGTGGTAGAGCTCAGGGTTTTTTTTGTTAATAAGGCTGGCAGTGTCCTTCGCCTCAACTTATTGAGCAAGTTGATGATCAGCAAAAGTGATGAGATCAGGCACACAAGTACAAGATTTGATGCGCCATCAGGTTTTGGGTCAATTAGGGTTGAAAAGAGAGGTTTTTGCCGTGTTGATGCAAACACAGTTCGCACCAAAAGCAAGCTCCTCACTTTCATACTTTGCATCTTCCTCAAAATTATAAAAAAGTTAGTAATAGTAATACCCTCAACAAGGGGCTCCATCGCCCCATAAAGGTGCTGGTGAAATAAAGTGTTATCAGGGTAGCTGCAGTCTCAACTGCCATTTTAATGATATTTTTAGAATTTGTAAAGCCGTTCCAAGGACAAAAACGGCGGGGACACAAACCAGGAGAGTCAAAAAGAACACTAAAGCAAAATCTGGCTTTAAATGGTATAGACGGTTGTTCTCATCAATCCATTTGAGAACTTCATATTTATTGGGTTTAGCCAGCGCTGGGCCAACCACTGAAATTGGTGCAGTGGCAGAAGATGATTGGCCACATGCTTTTGACCATGGCAGCTCAGCTGAAACTGGTTCAGTCATTGACTCAGGATTCAGTAATCTTGTTAAATTATTTTTTAGTTTAAAAAATTTGTTTTTTTTTGATTGGGCACCACTTTGGGAGCAGCACCAGATTTCCTCAAGTTTAGGGTGGGAGGATCGAGCCCCATCTGAGGAATTGTGGCGAACTGGCCGCTGGCTCAACGCTAGAAGGAGGAGTGGTGGAAGCAGTGGAGGCAGAAACTGTGATGCATTTGCACTTCAAATGGTCAAGCTCAAAGCACAAGGGACAAATGGTGCAGCCGTTTTTGGCATGCGCCCAGAATGGGTATTAGGGCAAATCTGATCATGGTGAGAGGGGGAATCACAAGGTGGGAATTTCAATGAAATGGTCAGATCATTGTAGAGGCGTGAGCCCTGCCAGATGATCAGCCTCATGTGGAACCATGAACTGCAACATAGTGTCTGTGCTGTAAATGGTCAAACCCTCTATGAGCTCATGGCTGAGACGTTTGGGGGAGAGATGGGAGGGCAACCTGGAAAATTAATTTCAAAGTAGCCTCATCTGGGAGCCATATTCTAATTGTGGTAAGGGGAATTTTTAAAAATTAATGTAGCGTGGCTGATGCCACTGCACTGGCTCCTCAGTGGAAACTGAGGTCAAAGTAACCCTTAAAGGAATGGAAGTCATTATATCTAATTGGTTTGAAAACCACCGTGGCCATCTCAATGATGGCTGCGCTCACATATGAGAAGAGTTCCCATATTTGACCCAGAGGCCAAAACTTAAATTGCTCTGTAGGAGCACCAAAGGGCTCCAGAGCACCACCTGGGAGCTTGTGAGGAGGTGGGCTAAGTTCAAGGGGGACATAACGCCCAGTAGCGTTGGGAGGGCTAGCAGAGCCAGCCTGGGTGTGCTCAAGCGGTGACCAAAAGATGCCAGATGGCGGTGCACCTCCACCCCAAGCCATGGAAGTAGGCACTAATCGCATTGATGTTAATAAGTTTTGACTTGACTGAGAAGCCGTTTTTTAAATTAAATACTAAATTGGCTTCAATTTAGTTATCAAAGCAAAAGAAAGTGTCAAAAATTACCATATTCCCATTCTTGTAGCAGCCTTTTTCTTGTCTGTCTTTTAGGTTAATCTACTGATGCTACTAACTTTTACCATCATGTAATCTGACAGGAGGCATCTCACTGATTATGCTTCTTTACTCTGTGAAGCCTTTATCTCTGAGAGTAAATAACGAAATAGATGTGTTACATGGAGCATTTGGCTGTTGATTATGTAATTGATTAAACGAGGCAAGCTGACCAGGGAACAAACAATACTTAAACTGAAACTCTGAACTTAAACAAATCAAAAATTATGAACTGACCGCCATTATTGAGCAGCAGAAAACACAAAAGAAATGAGAAAAGAACCTACCAGGTGGTACAGCGGTGAGCCGCTTATCCCATCATGGTAGAGGAGGAGGGGGGATCAGGTGGAGCATTATCAGTCTCAGCGCTGTAGAGGTAGATCAGTGCTGAGAGCAAGGAGGTTGGGGCATCCGTGGGATGAGGATCAAAGTAAAGTATATTTGTTGTTGATATAATCAATTTATGCTAGGATCAAAACCTCTATGAGTTCAGCAACATGGTGTTCAGCCTGGATGTGGGCGTTGAGAATTTAATCTAATTTTGCGGTATTGGCTCTTGTGGTGTGTGTGAATGGGGAAAAATCTGCCAGTTCAGCGACATGCTTGACAGCGGTGGTGGCAGTTTCATAGAGGCGTCGGATTTCCTCTTTTGCAGTAGGAGGAAAATTGGAGGGGAACAAGGGGGTGCAGCCCTTTTTTAAGTTCTATGACAGATTTTTCACACATTCTGCAAAATCAGGGATGGTTGGGTGAGGCCACTGCAACCTCGGCAAGCTGGTGGTCAATTTGGAAAAGAGTAGCATTGGGTTTGGGGACATATCAGTTGGTTGGGGCTGGGGCATCAAAGTCTAAATTCAAATAAGGTACTAAATTTATTGGATAACTCAATGGTAGGAAATTAACCAGATTTGGTTACTTCATCCAATAAGTTCCAGGGATTTTTGTTGACCCAGGAAGAAACGGTAGTAGGTGACTTTGGTTGGGTAGATTTTGGGGCAGGAAATTTTCTGGATTGAACATGGGTCCAAAACTTCTCCCAATTGGTTGATCTGGGTGTGCATTGGCAAGCTTGATTTTTGCTGGTTTGGATTTTTCTGGCTTGGATTTGGGTTGCTCAATTTTGTCGCTGATTCATTGATTGATCAACCTTGAGGGGCAGCCAAAATTCCCACTTGAACGCTGTTGGTGTAGCCTCATGGGTGGTGTTGGCCGTTATTACATGTTGTGAATTATATTGACATACCTTTTTTGTGTGGTCCAACTCATGACAGAGGGGGCAAATTGTGTGACAGTTGTCAATGTAAGCCCAAAAGAAACGGTCAGGTGCAGATGGGATGTAGACACGCGGTGGTATGTGCTGAGCCATGTTCAGCTGGTGGGGGGTAATGGTGGACATTGCCCGAGGTGTTGCAAGGCTCTTAACACCACTTGGGACAATATATCGGATTATGGGTTTTTTCCATAAGTGGGCAGCCCTGACATCAACTCCTCATAAAGTGTTTGAGGGGGAAGGTATTAGGGGAGGTTTGCAAAGGTTATCACAAGTGTGATATCATCTGGGAGACATGTTCAGGTGGTGGTAATGGGGGTGTTTTTATATATTAAGGGTATAGCTGCTGCCATGGGTACATCCTCTTTTTGTGGAAAGCCTATGTCAAAAATAGCCTTTATTAGGGCGAAAGTCTATAAATCCTGCCGGTGTGAAGGTGGCAGTTACCAGCTCAATTATCGCTTTGTTGGCATACGGGAAGAGACATCCATACTCAACCAGGAGGCAAAAGCAGATTGAGGGTTGAGGTAGGGCTAATGGATGGTGTGGGTTGGGTGGAATTGTGCAAGTTGGAGCGCTAAGTCCCATGGAGAGACATAGTGATTGGATGTATTTGGCAGACTGGATGAGCCAGACCACAAGCGTTTGCCTGCTGGGCGGTAAACGCTAGTTTGTGGAGCCCCGTGCCCCACACTGGGGCAGCAGTTGGCGGATCTGAGGACATAAATTAGGTAGTTGATGTGGTGAGGCGGCGGTGGAATAACAATTGTTTTTCAAAATTGCTCAAATAGTTATATTAAGTGGAAAGAAAAACCCTGACTAAAAATGCTGTTGAGCTGGTGCATAATGACATTCCTCTCTTGAAGCAGTTCATCCTGTTTCTTGAGCACTGCATCAAAAGTGAGTTTGAGCTCCTCATATTTAGATGGTGCAGTGCTGTGTAAAGATTCCCCAGAAAAGTAGGCCTGATGTGACATGGCCAGTAACTGGATATTCTTATTTTTTTAGCTGATCAATGGGCCCCTGTAGTGAGCATCACTGTTATAATTTTTGGCAATACTGTTGGGATACGCCATAAGGGTCACACAGGTAAAACCCACTGAACAACAGACAGATGATATGGGGATCGTCAGTCCTCTAAACACACTGGAAAATATAATAAAATTGGAGCAGTTGCCCCAATAATACTTTTAATATTTTAGTAAATACAGTGACTCTTCGCTGGTCCTCTTTTTCTGAACTATTGACAACCCTTTTTTGATTGCCCCATCTAACTTATATATCAACAACTTTATACAAAACCATTCTCTTGACTTTTCTCTCTCGTGCAAACACTTTTGCAACATATTTGATTCAAGTCTAGGTAAGTTTGATAATCTCATCAAGGATATTAGTGTGTGCCCAATGTCAGGTAGCAGTTGGGCGAGCAAAGTAAAGGGCACAGGAGTGGGCCCCGCACCATTCAAGTTTTGTAAACACCTCAGAGACATCGGAAGCCTAGATAAAATTAATTAAAAAACTGGCGGTTAGCATTTCCATGGAATTTTTGGCCTGGAAAGCGAGATGTAACCAGTTCATCAATACGCCACACTCCCAGCCCCTTTCGTCAGTGGAGCACAGCGTGCAAGTTTTCCTGGATATACAACAAATGGCACTTTGGGAAAAGTTATGTGGAGATATACACACCCATTTCCTGAATGCAGTTTACATCGCACTGCACTCCATGCCCTGAGGTTGATTGGATCTTGGGTTCATAACCAAACATGCAGTGGATGAAGCTGTAAAGGTGCGAGTTGTGGTAGACCTTCTAGATGGTCAACGGGTAGTTGACATGAAGTGCACTCATTGGATTAAATCAAATCTAATTTTAGTAACGTTCAACTCCCTACCTACAACGATTAAGAACACCATGCTGGAGCATCATCTATTGGCTAGGCTCACTGAATATGAGGAAATCCAATCCTTTGAGATGCAGTGCTTTACACTCATGACAGATCTGTGCATGGGCAAAGCGATTGCTGTACTCACCCCATCTGCAGGGGTTGTGGAAGGTCTGACCCAAATACCCCACACCACTTTTGTGGAAATTTATGAGCAAGAATCCCGCCCATTCCATGTCACCGTGGATAGCGCACCTCTTATCTGCACCTTCTTTCATGCTTTTGGCCATAAGGCCCACACCTGCCCCGCTAAGGATGGCATTACCCAAAATGAAATTACCCCTGATGCAATGAGTGGTGTAGATGCCCATTATAAACTGGCTATAAATACTGACGCCACCTTCCTGTGTAGCGTACAGGGGTGCTACATTCAAGTCAAACCTGTGTCCCCGCAGGAGCATAAGAAGGCCAAGAAGGAATGAAGAACTGCGGGCAAGGCGGTGGCAGTAGTTATGTCTGTGATCCCGCTCAGCCAGCTCCAGGAGGGCATCAAGTCATTTGCTGTGGAAGCGGCTAATGAATCCATCCACCAATAAGATTGTGCCACCCAACCTGAAGACCCAATGGGTAAGTCAGATACACCCAACCAATGTTACCAAGCCTTGAACAAAACTTATTCGCCCACCAATATACCTATCAATTTTTCACCCACATGTGAAAGTGCACCGCAGGAACACATCAATTCAAAGAATTGTACCAAGGGGCAAATAAGCCAAAGGCAAAACCCAATGACAATCCCACCATGAAAGCAACCCATACTGACACTTACTTGTAGCACAGAATACCTCTGATAGCATACAGTGGCGTGCTGAAAAACAGAAGGCTGAAGGGCATGGGAGCCCTTCCCCTTGCACCTAAGGTGAAATGGGGGGAGCCTTTACTATAGGACGTTGAACATCGCTGGACTCAAGGCCTCACCATCCTGGGCTAGGAAACTGTGTTTTTTAAGGAATAATTTACCCGTGGACATCCTGGCCATTCAGGAAACTCACTGTCCATATGGTGCTGGGGACACACGGGAAACCATGCTCCCCCTTCCCTTTCCTTTTGGTCACTGCACTGTGGGGTGCCAATATGAGAATTCCATAATTTTAAATTTATTTTGACATCTTTGTACCTTGATGGCCATGGCTTTTTTGTATCCTTTTCAGGGGACAACAAAGTGCATGTTGTCATTAAATTATACGCCACAATCTGTGCACAAGCTCATTGGGAATTTTTCTCATCTATTGATTCCCTCTCGCTTCCCCCCAACCCATTTGTGGTGGGCGATATGAACTGCTGGACCAACCTGGCCACTGACCGCTGGCTCTCATCGCCTTCCCCCCTTCAGGGGCATGTAGAACTTCGTGTTCTAAAGGCCACTTTGGGGTTATTTTAATATCCTGCCTCAACATGCACTACTGCTCACAAACATGTCTCATCCCCATGTTCATAATGATCAGCTGAGGCCTATGTCCCGCATTGACCTTATTCTTGCACCATTGAAGTTTCAGTATCAGGTTGCACACTTTACAACAACGAAACTTGATTTATCTGATCACAGGATGGTATCGATTTCCTTCTCCTTGTTGCATCTAGTGGCATAGGCGCCAAAGTGGTGCAAACTTCGCCCCGTCGAGATCATGTCACCCAGGTTTTCCTTATGGGTGGATACCAAAACCTCAGCTCTAGAGTTAACCACACCGTTATGTGCAGACCCACTTTCTTCATGGTCAAAATTGAAAGCAAAATATATACCAGGCATGCCACATCTCATTGTGTCACTCTCAGGCTGCCTCAGCAGTAATTTCATGCACGCTTGCAGAAGTGGAACAACTGGAATCTGATGTCCCTGCTGCAGGCTACAGCTGGCTTGGGGTTACAAGTGGGCAGAAGTGTCCACTAGCCTCAACACACTAGTAAGGCAATGTAAACATCGAGTTTGTGTGCAGTTAAGGCAAAGAATATATTTTATTCGAGGTGGTTTGACCTGAGGACAATACCACACTGATTAGTGAAGTGAAGAAAATGGGAAAGGAGGATAAAATCTGGAAAACCTCCATGCGCGACGTATGATAGGCCAGGAACTCCATGGACTGCCTTTGCTATTCGCTATCTCAGTTTGGGGCATTGGTGCGCAAAACCAACATAGTCAAAAAGTCCCCTACCCAAAGTTCCAGTACCAGAATCAAACTCGGGGATGCAGCAATAGAGGTCCCTACTATACCACTGGAGTATCCTCCCTTAAGGCAAAGAATATAACGGTGGGCAAAACATGCTCTGCTTACTTTTCCAAATATTTCTTCGCACTGTGACAGAGCTTGGCCTGCATACAGGTGAGGTGGCCTGACCACTCCCTTACAGATACTCCAGATGAAGTGGCAATCGAAGTTCAAAATTATTACTCCAAATTGTATCACTCTGATCCAATCATACCACCCGAAGTTGCTGATTTTCTCAAAAGTGCACATATCCACACCATTTCCCATTATCCAGAGTTGATAATTTAATTTCTCAGGATGAACTCTGTTCTGCCGTTCATGGTGCACCGTATAGGAAATGCCCAGGATTAGACGGAATTCCTTATGAGTTCTATAAGAAATATTTCAATTATTTTTCCTCCTTGCTGCTTGCCTCAATGAACCAGTGCTTATTGGAAACGCGCCTCCTCCCTGGGTGCAAAGAGGCCTACATGATAACGCTGTATAGTAAAGGGGATAAACTGCTCTTGGCCAACTGGAGCCCTAAATCACTTACTAACACAGATACTAAACTTTTTACTAAAATCTTGGCCAACCGCCTAGGGGGATTTGCCTCTGCTCTTATTTCCCCTGAGCAATTCAGTTTCATTCCCAAGTGATCTATTTGGGACAACATACATACTGTAGCCAACGTCTGCCAATCCACGGCTTCTAGAGCACTTATTTTTTATACCAGCAGAAGGCTTATGATAGAGTCAACTGGGATTATCCCAGAACCTGCCTTCACAAGTTCCACCTCCCCCATCAGTTCATTAATTGGGTGATGTTGCTCACAGAATCTGCCACAATGGCTGTGCATGGCCCGGGCTTCCTAACTGATGTAGTTCACCCTCATAGGGGCCTACGCAAGGGGACCCTTTAAGCCCACTCTTGTATAACTTCAGCCTTGACCCACTTTTACGCAATGTGAATGCCCACCTTACTGGTGTCCATGTGCAAGGCCAAGCACCAGTCAAGATGTTGGTATTTGCTGATGGTTTTGTGGTTGGGATGTATAACAATCATGATGCACGCGCGCTTGAAGATACTATCCAGGTTTACTCCAGGGTAAGTAACGCTGCACTTAAAGCCTCCAAAACCGAAATCATTCTCCTTGGTCAGTAACAAGCCCGCTGGTCACCAGCGCCCCATTTAATACCTGCTTCAGCAGCTATCTCACGGGTTTGCTTGCCCCACCCACCCCAAACAGCCCCGCTCATGCTCCCCTTTGTGCCAAGCCCCACCGCTGGTCCAGTACGCCATTTGGGGGTTTGGCTGGAGGCGGGAGGGTACGCCTTAACGATGATGGAGCACCATATCCTGAACAATGTTACAAAACGCATAGCTTCCCTCAGAGTCCGCCAAGCTCCCTTGCAAGCAGGGTAGTGCTAGCCAACTCTATTATCCATTCTAAAGTTTGGTTTGGGGCCCATGCTATCGCCTTTTCCCCATATTTCTTCACATCGTTATACGCCCTTCTGAAAGGGTGGCTTTGGTTAGGCCGTCCACCGCAAGTGTGCCTAGATGTCATGTTTGGCCCTCGCCATAGTGGTGGTATGGGCCTGATCAACTTTGAGGCCCACGCCGCCAAAATTCTTGGCACCTGGATTGCTGCAGGCACCAACCCAACAACATCAACCCAACACTGGTCACGTGCAGCCTGCTCCAACTTCTCCCACGCCCTGGGCCTCAGAAATCCTACCCACCCTATTCCATTTTAAGTATCTTGCCTCACACCCTTCTTCTGAAGGCCTGTATGGGACGTTGCCACACTTCAAAAGAATTCTCCTCTCCATGCGGAGCGCTGAGTGGAGGATTTGAATCAGTGGACACACCAGCCAGAGGGGCTGAACTATTCCCCCGGTTCACCCAGGAAGTACAAGGCCAAGCCATTCTGAACAATGTGATACCCATGAGGTCCCCTGTCATGGCCAGGGTGGATTACCTGGACATGTTGAACATCCCCTACTCCCTTGATACCCAGAAAGCCATCTGGAAGTACGCCCATCACCCTCTTCTGCAGTCAAATATTCGTTCCCATGTGTGCCGCTGCTTGAAATGGGTATACCAAACTGTCAAGCGCTCTAATGCATTGCACTCATCTTGTGTCATGTGTGACCAGTATGAAACTTTGGTTCACCATCTGGAAGAGTGCCCTCCATCAAAAGCAATCTGGCGTGAGGTTCAGCGTCTCTTTCTCCAGGATCAAACTTGGCCCTTCAGCCTCTCTAAGGACATCTTCGCCTTGTCCTTGAATTCCCCTATACAACCTTCCCTCTAATCCTATTGGTTACAGTCGCTATTTGGACTATCCACACGGTTGTCTTGAATGCTATCTCAGGCTCTACTCCCACCCTCCAGGAAGCAGTACGGCAGTTCCAGTCACATCCCATGGACCACTTTCAAGCATGGTTGTTAGGGTACCTACCATCCCATCGCCATCAGTTGGTCTCATCCTGGTTTCCAGTTTGGCTCATCACTTCAGACCCTTTCCTGCATACGTGCTCAATAGTGGCACAAGCACCTACATACAAAACCCCCCTTCCTTTTCTTGATGTTCCTGCTGGCAACAGGAGATAGCGTTTGATTCTCTTAGGTGCCTCTTGCAAGTATAAGTTTTTTAGTTTACATATCAGAAGTGTCTATCCCCTGGTTGGCCTTCCCCAAAATAAAATTAAAAAACGTACCATTCTCTTAGCTTAGAATATTTTATTCTGCTGATTCTCATTGGTTTCAGGATGGTATTCTTCAATTCTCTATCGCCTTAGTTCAAGGCGATCTAATCTATATTTGCCAAATGTTGACATTGCTTTATCACCTTATTTGTAAGCATTCCATTAAATAATCCGTTATATCCCAATATCACCTCATCTCAGGCGCGCAAATACTCATAAATAAACATCCTAGTCGGATTCTTGCCATTCTGCCATATCTCTTCAGGTCTTATTGTCCAGTCATATCAGAAATTTGACACTGTGTATATATCACTCTTGTGGTCATCCTAAACAAGTTAATACAAGCCCTTCAGATGTAACGTACTCTGCCCTCTATCATGTAAGCCTTTAATACTTCCATTATTAAATGGAGAATCATCATTTCATTTATTGTATGGGAAGCAACTCACACTTCCCCTGATTTATAATTTATGTTAATAGTGTTAACTTAAATCCCATAATGTATCTGGAGGAACTAATGCAGACTTTAATTCAATTACAAAAGTAAGTATATCCTTACATGGTAGCTCAGAAAATGGATTTTCAAAATCACAATAACAAAAACCACCAACCCTTACCTACTTTTACTGTGGGGGAATGGGTCCTAAAATATGATAATAATTTTGTATGGATCAGTAAGTTAAAGTATTTATGTAAAGCGACCTTTGAAATCATTAGTAAAACATACTGATGCCTACACTCTGAAATATCCTAATAAGGGTTACCTCATCAATTGAGTGCATGCAAAATTTCGATATATACCTCCAATGCTTATCCTAATGTCCGCTGGCTCTCAATGGCCTAATGTATCCCCACTTCTTTTTGTTCTCTGATGTTTAATCAAGTGGAGTAAAATGTTGTTTATTGGTCTGACCAACCACAAGTTCATAAAATATTAATTAATTAATTTACTAATATCTAGAGTGACGTTTTGATTAAATGGGACATTATGCTGGCAGCAATCCACAGTTTGTGGTACCATCAACTTTTAAATGGGATGTTGTCAGGATTCTCCCTTTATTGGAGGAAGCCCCAACTAGGGGTCACGACCCACCTATGGGTGGATGTCGGATTGGGCTTTCCATTAACTTGGAATAGGTTTAATCCAAAAAATATTAGGGATTGACCCTAATAATATTAATTAATTCAACATCACCAACTATTGCTGAGGATGGTCCCACTCCCCTTGTATTTAATAAGTATTTATAGGACATTCACTGTCAGCAAATGATGCTGAGCATTCACCTATCCTGATCTGTCCTATCCTATATTAATCACCCTTGATTTTTAGCTATCCTTGATCTAAGATGCTTCCCTAGTACTATAAATAGTACTAATTTATATTTCAAATGAAGTAACTTTCCTTGCAGTATTATCTTTTCTTTGAAGTTCAATTGACATATTTATTTTTGAATTTCAGTGCAAAATCCAAAAATTATTTTATTCAGTTCACGTGAACCTCTGAACCATTGCCAACTGGTTAATTTCAAATAATAGGTAATTTATTTGGACCTCTGAACCTCTAATAAAGGTTAAGTCCTATATTATTTATATATTGGGTTTAAGTGAAAAATCCACATCTGTCCTACCATGTAAGTGCGCTTCAAAGGATCTTACTCAATTTAGTATCAGATTCAGTGCAAATTCTGACAGATGTATTTTTATAATATTGTTACCAGACATAAAATTGTATCAATTGCCAATAAGAAAGTATTAGTAACAGTTAGATTGACTTCATACCACCCAGCTGACGCTTTTCCATTAAGCAATAATTTATATCAATTTACGTTGGCCTTATGGCCCTGAATTGAATCACTTTTTACAATATCTCTCTATCTCCATGTCAGTGTAAAACTAATGATACTAGGTTCACTATTGTCCTTGGCATCCATTATCGTCTCATCTCTACTAAATCAACTAGAATTGGGGTGTAAATCTTTGATGCTTAATTATTACTATCTTTCTTTCCAGAAAAAATTATCTAATTAAAACAGTATTTCTAAGTGCAGTCAGGTTAACAAATAGTTGGCACCAATGTGAATCAGAAATTTAGGGAGCATTTAATGAAAGAATTAAGACTTGGGGTCTGTATTTGTAATAAAGTAGCCTTCTGGAGGACTATCAAAAAGGACCCCACAAACGTTTTGTTACTAGTAACCACTTTCAGTACTCTGAAATTACTTTGAACTTCCCTTGTTGTTTAATTAAATCCTATTGTTGCTGTGTAAATCTACTTCAAGGGTAAATTTCCTCATACAGTTTACTCTATATTTTATGCTATTTACCTGTGCAATTGAAATCCAACGCCTAAAAGCTGATTTCAACAGGGGGTCAGGGGTGATCTTTACCTTGTGCAGACCTGAGGGCACACTTGATAGCATATAGATTGGGAGTAAGGGCATTGGCAATATGGGTTGAAGATGGAAGAATATAATGTTTAGCTTGTTTAGGATGTACACAGTATTCAGAGCCTCAACGTAGTTAGCAATAAAACTCTTAAAACTTTGAAAAAAATACAACAATTATTCTTGAGTTGTTGGCAGGATTGAGGTTTTATCGGTCAAACTTTAATGTTTGGACGACATTAACATTTGAGCAGCCTGTGGCAAATGCAAGCTTCTTGATCTTATCTCTGGCTTCCTCAGGGAAGTTAGACAGTAACATTACTATATGGATTAATATTGATAAGGGGCTTCATAGTTTCATGAAGGGTGTTGGATATCTAGATACTGAACATGATGTGAAGAATATCAACCATTCAATCCCCTCAACAGAATTAACACCTAGATCCATGAAGGGGAAAGAAGCTACCTCACTTAATTCATGAAAAATTAGTAATTGATACAGCTCAAACTGATACTAGGAAAAGTCTATCATACCAATTTATGCCTAAAGTGCACCAAGATAAAAGCCTGCCTACTTGAAATGAAAGGCCATCAGAAGTTCAGTGACCAGTACATTAGGTGGTCATATGGCAGTAAATTAAAATGAACCTATAAAAAGTTAAGAATCAAAAATCTCCCAAAAAACGACCTAAGTGATACCAAGTCTCTCCACCTTATTAAATTCACCATGCCTTTTTGCTCTTTCAAAATATGACACAAAAGTATCATACCATTTAGTTTTCATCGCCTGACCAAGGGCCTCCCATCCAGATTTACCTCGCTATAAATTTATATATTTTTACTTTTAAGGTCTATAGCTTTATATGAGCCATAAAAAACCCCTATTTTAATACAACAAAAAGTACTTTGTTAATTACATACCTTGTTTTGGTACTTTATTTCAATAAATACATTTCGCCATATTTACTATAGGATGGATACTAAAGCTGATAGGACGTAAGAGGTGACTTTGCACCCTTTATAATAAAAATATACTTGTTGGGCGTACTAGACGGCTTCAAGTATTGACTGTTGAGTTTCTTGGGCATAGCACCATCAAGCTCAACAGTGGAACTAACAGGCTGGTGCTCATACAGGGGGGATCATCCAACGCCTTTGATACCTGCACCTAATTAATTGCACCCTGAAAGATAACCTAATTGATAGCTTCACCCGCTGGGTGCACAATGTAAATGTTGAAGAAGATGACTAATGGGAAGTCTGCCCATCATCACATTTGATGAAGTCTAAAAAATCCTATGGAGATCCTTAAATCTCGTCGTCAAACATGGATTTCCAATAAAGGAGTTAGAGACTTATATGTAGGGTATTAACCCAGGATAAAGATCCAGCAGCAATAAGGCATCCATCATGGACAGGACTCTCATGAACCTATATTAATTTAGTGCTCTTAGAGAGCTATGGATCAAGTGTCAATATATCTCATTACATCCTGAAATTTGTACATTTTTCCCTTTATCATTTCGTGCATTTACTAGGAGTTCACAATGAGAAACGCAACCATCATATTGATACCAACAAGACTCATGGATGGCCTATAGCAGGCATATCTTCTATCATCACAAAGTATAGGAGAAGTCATCCATCTGATAAAGTGAACCATTCCTACATCACTAGCTCTATGATTAAAAGGGGACTATTAATTAGAGTGTTATCAAGTATGTGAAGGAAGCTATTAAGCTCCTCCAGAAGAACAATTTGGACTAATGAAGATACTAAAAAGTTTAATCAACTCCCTCACGAAAAAGCTTTGAAGACAAGATAGTGAAGCCCATGTAAAATGGCGGCTCAAGCTTCTACTAGCCACCATCAGAAGGAAGAACAGATCAAGCTCCTCATGGCACAGATTGAACATTCCCTATGACGAATTGATGCGCTGGAGGACCATAAAACCTCTGAGACCACATCAGTAACTCAAAGTATTTCCCAAGCGGCTCATATCAAACAGCTTTTGCATCCCATGAACCTCAGGCGCCCACTCTTTCCATTACAAGCGACTCAATAAATTAGGGTGTGACATGAGAGACAGGTATCCCAATTGAGAAGACGTCAATCAAGACTACCATCATCCTCAATGAAGATGAGAAGCTCTGGAACAATCTTGCAGAAGAGCTAAATGCCAAGATCAACAAGCTCTTTCAGAGAAACGTATGTAGAAAAGTGAGGGAGGACTTGAATCAGCGCATTAAAGTTTTATATGATGGAAACAAGCTTTTGCGAATGTACCTCTAATATTCTCGCCAACAAATTCATGATCTGGACATTTATTTTAAAGCTTATAGAATAATAAAGTCAATTTTAAAAGAAGAAATAATCTGCGGATGTTATGACAAGACTTATCCTGGAGGAAATGGAGCACCATCTCAATCTTCTACAGGATCAAATATGTTGACTTAAGTGGCAAGTTGAACAGAGTGATGCTCAAACTATATATAAAAATTTTGAAGCTCCTGGAGTACAATTTGGTACAGGATTGGAAGCCACTACCTTTAAACCTACGTTTAAAGATAAGTTTACACTAGGAGAATATAATATTGTATCTTTCATATACATCTATGAAGCTTCAATGGAAGGTGCGACTGATCATCAAAATGTTAAGCAAATTTTAGCTTTTAAGCTGTATGGCGCAAGAGGTTATGGTCCTCATATGGATGACCTGCATACCTGGATAAAAGTGAAGAAAGTGCTCATGAAGGAATTTATTTTCAAAAAGCCTGTGTTTTAAGAAACAGGTATTAATGATAATTGCGCTAAGCCATAATAAAAAAATTGCTAAACTTTCTGATCGCTTTTAAATAAAGTCTCAAACTCTGATGACCTCAAAGATGCTTACATTGGACAATGCCATATCCACCGTTGTTGCTAAGCTACATAGCAACCCTGACCTAGCCATGCACGTCACTTCTGTGAAATGAAATTTCAATTCTACCTTAAACTTTAAAAGCCCTGCTTGATGTGGCTAAAATACAAAAGCCAGAGCTCTCTCAAAAGGCCTCTACAAAACCATGAGTGTATACTATGGAGGAAGTGAAGCCAAACAAGGAGGAAAAGCTAAGATGTATCTTCTGAAAGAATAACACCCATACCAAGGATATGTGCTTTAGGAAGAACCCTGCCCTTGCTGAGCAGAGAAAAGGAGGTCATCTTAGGGTCAGGTGACTTAGAGCTGACCAAATTAAAGCACCTGAAAACAAAACTTTGGCAATTTTCTCATCTAATTTTCTCGAGAATGAATCTGGTGTTGACTCAGAAGGGGTCATAAGGACGCGGGTTAATATTTTTTAGTTTCACCCACAGAGCTTGCCATTATGGACTGAATAAATGCCATAAACATCTATGGTGCCCAGATTCCCAAAGGCACTTACCTCAGTTAGGTTATTGTGTTTTCAGGATAATTTATGCATCCAGTGATGCTGATTAATAAATAGCCCTGTTGATCCAACCCATCTTGAGCGTGCACAGTCTACTGAAGCTCAATAAGAAATATCCTGAGACTGCCTGGAAGCTCAATGCAACGTTCCGCCATTAAGAGGTGTTAGCCTTCCCCTAAAGTTTAGAGGAATCATTACCAAAGTGTAAGTGATAAATTATAAGGTTAAAGTTATAGCTATATATGATACAAAATCATCTAACAGTGTTGTCTCTTCCTGACTTATTAAAAAGATTAAGCTCGCTCCTGACCTCAAATAATCTCAATTGTATAGCACCACAATTCAAAATTACACCAAAGTGATAGGCGCATACTTACCCCTTCCAATCTAAGTTGGAAGGTTAGTTTTCTCAGCTCCTGCAGTTGCCCCAAACAATAGACCTTATGATATAAATATTGGGACACAATTTTGGAGCGTATATTAAGGAGTCATTAATCTTAAAGAAGGATATCAATCAAACCTCAACTATGAAGTTCCTCTTGTACTGGATAATAAAGGCTCTGGCAAGAAGGATTACTCTCTTCTGGTGAGATCAATTTTCGCTTTACCTTTTGTAATGTTCTACCACTGGAATAATATAAAAGCTACCTGCCTCAGTAGATGCAACAGAAGGCATACCATTTTATGATACTGAGTAGGTAAAATTCAAACCAGGAGAACAAAAAGTGGTTTCTACTAACATAAAACTGATTATACCCCCAAATTTCTTGCTATATATTACTAGTGTCAATGGATAATTAAGTTTTAAACCAAGAGTTTCACTGGGAGTCACTAATACAGCTTACCAACAGCTTATTGAGCTACTACTTGGGAATCTAACTATCAAAGAAAATTTAAAGAAAATTTAGGAAATTGGGAAAGGTCAATAAATTCCCATTATTTAATCAACAAAGTGCATTTTATTGTTACTTAACTTGATTTTGTCTTGCCCAATAATGACTTTATTTTTGCCATTCCTCAAGTCTAATATCTTATAAGTTAAGTCATAGGAACTTGAAAAATGTATAAATTACTCAAAGCCTATCAGGATGTTTTTTCCACGCCAGAAGTTGACTATGGTTAAATGAAAGACTGGAACATATTATTGATGTTAATAATTCAACCCCTATTTGATTAAAGTTATATAAAAAGCTGAAAGTAGAAGAGAAATACATGAAGATCAAGATTAATCAATTATTGGATGTCGGCTTACTTGTGAACTCACTGAGTCCATGGACATGTCCACAGTTACATATATAGAAGAAGGATAGTGGTCAAAGAGTAGTTATGGATTACTGGAAGTTAAACAGCTTCACTAATAAGGACAGCTATCTAATTCCACAAATTGAAGATGCTTTGTCCTGACTTTCTGGCTTAAATTTCTTCTCTATAATGGACCTCGCCAACGGCTATTAAAAGATAGATCTATTACCAGAAGATTAAGAACAATGCTCGTTAATATGCATGGAAGGGTTATTTCAACCTACCCAGCTCCCTCAGGGATTATGCAATGCTCCTGCCTTGTACTAACGCACAATGGATCACATCGTGCAATATTTTAAACTCAGCTGTGTGATTGTGTACCTAAATGACATAACGGTATTTTAAAAAACCTTTACTGATCATCTGAACCAACTTATGTCAGTTTTCCAAAATGCTGAGAGAGAGCCATATCATATTAAAACCTGCAAAATGTACCTACTTCCAGCAGGAGCTGTAATTTTTTGGGAACACGATATCACATGAAGGAATTTAACCCTTATATGACAAAGTTGAAGCTATCTCCAAAATGCCTGAGCCAAAGAGCCTTTGAGGCAAACATGTATTCTTAAGGAATGGTAGGGTTTTACCATCAATATATTCCTAACTTCGCTTAACTCTCTAAACATTAAGTCTATCTGCTTGCCAAAAAACCTCTGTGTGGGTAGTAGAGCAAAGAACTGCACTTAATATTATGAAATTATTAGTAGAGGTCTAATTTTAAGAATTTATAATTTGGAAAGCCATTCATTCTTTTTACCAACACTTTCAACTTAGCTGTAGGCGCGATCCTTTTAATTGGACATTGAAGGCATTGAACACCAGTGTCCTATCAAAGCAAAACGCTTTACAAAGCTGAGAGAAAATATTGAATCACGGAGAAAGAGTGCTTAGCTGTTCTCCTGGTGATGAAACACTTCTGTCCCTTCTTGTATGGTACAAAATTTACAGCTGTTACAGACCACAATTCTTTAAAGTGGATAAAAACATGAAAGACCTGACAGGAATACTATCTCGCTGGGCTCACAAACTTCAGCACTACAACATGATATTGTCCATTGATATGGTATGAGGCACACGAATGTGGATCTATTGACTTAACTACCCCTACTACATATAGATATTATTGAAGCCAAATGATTTACACGACCTTCTCATGAAGTCAGACCCTTGGGAGGACATTGATGAACCAGTTCAAAAGATGAAAAAACATCACGCTTAAAATAAAAAGTTCTTAATAATTACTTTATAAGAAAGTCAGAAATAACTTGCTACCTTACTTGTGACCTTTGAGACGGGTACCAGTTATAATGGAAGCCCATAATACCTTAGCGTGTGGAGAAGCTAAGAAACTTTGAATAATAAAGGATCACTACTATTTGGAAGGAATACTAGACTCTTTAGTTGAAGTTCTAGATTCTTTCATAACTTGTAAAAAACAAACCCACATAAGCCAAGTACAAGTGTTAGCTCATGACCTCTCAGCAGCTGTTTTATACCATCAGTTTAGACGTCGTAGGTCCACTACCTGAATCCACAGGAGGATATTAGTCATCCTTGTAGGGATTGATCATTTCAAAAAAAGTGGTTTGAAGCAATTGTAATTCCATCTAGATTTCTAAGGCTACCGCTAACTTTCTATACCAAAATATATTACTAGGCACAGCTGCCTGCAGGTACTGCTATGCGACAATGGAAAGAACTTTACTTCAAGAGTTGCGAGTATCCTAAGTATGAGCATGGGAATTCAACAATTATTTTCAGCACCCTACAACCCATCAACTAATGGGAATGTAGAGAGAGCAAATAAAACAATAGTCTCAATACTAAAAAAGGTGGTTACTGCTGATCCATTACTGGGACCAATATCTCCCAAGTGCATTAATGGCATACAGGATAAGTTAACAACAAATAAACAAAATGTCATCCTTAAAAGCCTTATATAGAAGAGAACCTGGAATTCCAGCTCTATTAGCTTGAGAATTTACCAATGACAATACTGAGGAGCCTGAGAAAGCGCTATGAAGATTAGCCATGAAAATCATACAGCTACAATCAGAGGCGGTGACAAACCTAACTAAGATAGTTATGAGAGAAGGCCAAGCAGCAAATGCATCTCGCCAACCTCTACCAGCCTTTGAGATTTTGGACTTAGCCTGTACTATCACAAATGTATAGCACCCTTAGGAGGAAGACTAGAATCAGGGGAAGGGCCATATGCTATAACTTGTAAGTGTGGAGAAAAATACTTGATCAAATTTTTAAAATTGGAGTCACTAACAACTGCGCGCATAGACAATTCTTACATTACTTCCCTGCCAAATTCTTTAAGATGACGATGTTGGATATCTAAGATATTGGACATTATAGGAAGTATATCAACTATTTGATCTCTCAACAGAATCAATACCAAATTTGTTAAGGGGGTCAAAGAATCTACCTCAATCAATTACATGTAAAATCAGTAGATAATACAGCCTAAACTGAAACTAGGAAAAGTCCGTTAGATCAATTCAAGCCTAAAATAACCCAAGATAAAATCCTGCCTATTCAAAATGTGGTTCCATCTGAATGTGAGGTGACCAGTACACTAGGTGGCACACAAAGTAATAACATTGGGATGAACACACAAAAGGGTAAAAAAAGCCTGCTGACAGTCAACTTAAGTGATTTAAAGTCTCTTCCAACATCTTATATTCACCATGCCTTTTTGCCCTATCAAAAATATGCCACAAAAACATTATACCATCTAATTTGCATCGCCTGACTAAGAACCTCCCATCTAGATTTCCTTCCTCTCTATTTTATTAATCTTTTCCTTTTGGGGTTTATATTGTTATATGTGACATATAAAAAACCCCCATTCCATACTACAATAAAGTTGCATTGTTAATTTTATATCTTTTTAGCATATGTTCAATAAGTCCATCTCTCCATACTTACCATAGGATAGATATTCTAGATGACAAGAGATAAGCGGTGACTTGGCACCCTTTGTAATAAAAATAAACTTGTTGTGCTTCTTATACAGCTTTAAGTAAAAACTGTTAGGATTCTTGGAATAGCACCATCAAGCTCATAAATGGAATCCCGCAAAGGGCTTTGCAGAGTGGGATGTTGGTGGTGGCAGCGACTACTATTATAATAAGCTGACAATGGGGCTTGTACAAGCAGAAACCCTTGCAATGGAAGAAGCAGTACTGGGTAGTAGTATCAGGAAGCATACTAAAGAATTTGACCCAATCAAATCTATTGTTGGAGGCTTAATGTTGCTTGCCATCAGCCACACATTTGGGATAATTAAAAGGATTGGAGATGGGCAAACAAGGGCCAGCGATGGAAGTTGATTGACTGGGGTGGGATCAGTTGAGCCATGAATCACTATCCATGGTAATTAGACTGGGGTTTGATCCATGATCTTCTAATACACAATTTGAGTAGTTTAATTTTGATAGGCTGCTGCAGTAGGAGCTGCATCTGCAGCGGTTGAAAAGAGGGAGAGAGGATGGAGCCCCGCAGTGGGTGCTTGAGCAGTAATAACTTAGGTTGAGGATGGTTATCAGCAGAGGGAAAAACCAAAATTGAATTATGCGGTGCTCAGAGTGGGAGTGAATAGGTGACACAGGTTGGAGGGAACCTGGGTGGCCCAACGGCGCATGGGTGGAGAGATTTACAGTTGTTAGAATTAAATGTTTAATGTTTTGCAAGACCTTCTCTAAAGAGATCTGTTCACAGGTTCATCTGAGATAACATATATAAAAAAGGTGTACTATCAAGGGGTTTTTATTATGAGGGAAGTTGAACATTGAGAGATTGGTCTTGAGAAATTATTTTAGGTAATTTGGGGGAACAATCAATTGATGGAAGTGTGCTAATCTGAGGTGCACCAACAAGTGTACACTTCCCTTGGGCAGAGGACTATATTTGGTAATCAACCAAACTCAGGTTATTTATTGTAGGAGAGGCTGACCTGAGCTAGAGTTTTTGAAAAATGAATGGGTTTCATGACCCCATCTACCAAGAAACTGAGGAAAACTGCTTTTATTCATCAAAAATATAGTTTTTTTAATGCACCTGCTGTTATACAGGGCTTAACTTTTCTTGCATCCCTAGGACCAACCTGAGCATACCTCGCCTTCACTCAGCGTTGATCCAAGTTATACTTGAGGTCATGGAGGCCTGCCAACTTTATTTTCTTGGCCTCCTGACGTGCAGCTTTAGCCTTGGTATTTGTCCTCATGATTATGTCAATTTCAAGCCATGACACGCATCTCAATTTCTAATTTTTAAAAAAGTTCAGAAGTTAAATTGAGGATCAATAAATCAGATTACCCCATCACCCCTACTTTCTGCAAATCTGATGTCAATTTTTTGAATTGACCCATTCCTCCCAAGGGTGAACTTGAAAATACCCTGCAATCAGAGATTATACTAAAAAGCTACAATGTTTAATAACAGCGCTGCCAACTTCAAACCCCATTTTCCATTATATGAACCAGCTCCCCTACTTGTGAGGGTACTGGCTTATTTTTTAATCTTTGCTTGTATAATAAAGAACTCTCTTCTTGGCATCATAATTACCATTTAATAAGCATTTTCTGCATCATGGCACTTGTTGTGGCCATTTTGATGCATCCACAAAGAAAGCCTTCCTCATCATTGACTATAGGACGTTAGATCTTTATTTACATCAATTGCTTGGTTTCTCTAGTGATTTATTGATGTTTTCTGTTTATGACCATAGCCAACTTAAGCTCCCTGGGCCCTACATAATTTACAGTCAAACTTAATAAATTTTGATGCATTGTAAATAGAACCTCATAACTTATCTTTCCCTGACCTCCCAAAACTTTTTTCAAGTTTTCAGACTTATTAGTTGGTTTATTTCACACTGTGCGGTTCCTAAGGCCACCCAATGATAATCTTTGCTCATCATACACTTGTGCTTTTCAGTAAGATACGCAGGTTCCAAACCTGCCAAATAATCTCATTTGACTTCAGTTATGCTATGGTACTGATGGATAACTGCTGTCATGCCTTTCATTTGATTCCTCCCCCACTCATATGGCATCACCTTGTCCTCTCCAGAAAAGTATTGAAAGTTGCTATGGCCCCTCTGGCCAACAATAAAGGCTTTCAAACCTTTAATCCCAGTTGATACCATTCTTATGCAATTTTTATCATTCATAACATTTTCCTTCCAAATTTTGACAAGGTATTTAGATTAGGTGCTTCAACCCTATATATGATCATTATTGCCCAGCCACTATTTTGGAAATGATGAGTTCATTGCATGAGTTAATTTTGGAGAGCATTCTTATTTTATCCCTCGCCTGCAATCATGTCACCCTCGCATCTTTCCAACCTTTCCAGTTAAAAATTTTTATACTCTACTCAGATTCCTCCAGTTAAACACCTTTTTCTAAATATGATAGCCCAATTTTTTTATAAGGTAGTAAAATATTCCAATATGCTCCCCATTTTTGCAGTACTGTGCCCTCACTCTAACTCACTAGTAAAAATCTTATCCTGCAAGGTTGAATTACAATACCCTTGTTTGAAGGTTGGAGTAGTGGAAACCTTTATTTTAGGCTTTCTACAAAGGAGATTATGCCATGTGGTGCCTGTTACCTTCTTTCACATATAAAAGTGCCAAATTTTTCATGTAAAAACTCCTAGATTTGTGACCAATCTTATCCTCACACTGCCTACAACTTTGTATGATGAAAGAATTAAGATTTTGTGTAAGATATCCCTCAACTATACTTCAAAATGGTGAGTTTGCACCAGGTAAATTTTCTTTAATGCTGCCTAACCCACCCCTAAAAAATTACCAATTTCTTTAAAATAACCTCACTTTGATTTAAGTATTATGGTAAGTTAAATTAATTTTGCCATGAATCTTTATTTCAAACACTAAATCTGGCGCTCCATCTTACTATTTCTCAGTGTCTATTTTTGATGTTATGAATTTCTTTGTTGATTAAGTGCTGGGACTCCACGTGTGGAGTGAGTCTCGTTTTGAAACTTCTAGAAAAAGTTTGGAAGTTAAATTGATGAGTGCAATCATGATGTGTCCCATAACCCTCCTGGCTGCAATTTATATGAAAATTTTGTGATTTGAACCTCTTTTCCCAAGAGAGCTTAGTAATACTTTGCAACCAGAGAAGATGCCCAGCAATAGCAGTGTATAACAACAGCGCTTTCAACAATAGCCCTATATCCTTCTATAAAGTCTTTGCACTAACTTGTGATGATACTGCATATTACGTTATAGGTCTTCTCTTGTGTTTTAACAAAAAACCCTTCTTGTCATTTTTGCCGTCTTTTTGCATTTTTGTGGATCATGGAGCGCCTCACGGTCATTTAAATGCGATGGCTAAGATGGCTTTTCCCTTGTTGACTGGAGGGCTCTGAGACTTACTGACAAGAGGTTGCTTGGGCACTCTGGTGGTTGATTGATAACTATCAGTTCACAACCAAAGCCAATATGGACTCCTTGGGTCCATAAAGTCAGGTATTAAAAAAAGACAGATGTCAATTTTATAAGAATTTACTTACATCCCTAGGAATATGGCCATCAAGGGAGGGCTAGTGGTATATCTGGAAAATTTATATGAAAACATACCAATTCAAGGGAAAGTGCCCTAGTGATAGAGTATGGACTCAACAACCATTGCCTCCCAAGCTCATTTTTGGTAGATGAACTTTGGGTAGGGGACAATTTATGACTGTGTTGGCTTTGCGCACCAATGCCTTAAACTGAGATAGCAAGTAGTAAGGCGGTCCATGGAGTTTCAGGCGTATCAGAAAGCTGCACGTGGAGGTTTACCAGGATTTATCCTCGTTTCCTAATGATTTTGATTTCTTCATTAATCAGTTTGATATCATCCTCAGGTTGGCCCACCTCAACTTTACATAAAAAATATTTAGTATACCCATAAATTGATATGTATTAAAAGAGTTTCTGTAACTGTGTATTTCCTCTGAAATCTTTCAAATAACTTTTGTCTATATATATCATATTTACTAATTTTTGGATTAAGTGTAGGATCTGGGGAGCACCCCTTGCGTCTCACCATGGAGGAATATCCCTTCAGTACCAAGAAGGGGACAAAATGGTTACTCACATCTCACCAGACAGGTCACTCTAGCCCATGCGGTAGATGAGAGGTAGGTGACAGCCTACCCCCTGAAGGTTGTCTCTTTACCCCCTCTTCTCAACACCAAGGAATCGGTGGAGGAGATCAAGAGAGTGTGTCATGAGGTGGTGATGGCAAAAAATTATTGCCATCAGAAAGATTACAGCTCCATAATTTGTCATAAGGTACCCCCTGTTTCAAGTCTCATCAATAATAGTAAGTCAATATTGAATAAAAGCAAATTCTTCAAATCATGCTTTGACTCAAAATCGCCCATCTTACTTCCCTCCTCGCTGCCAGTGAGGGTGAGACCACCCCAACAGATTTGGGCATGCTGCTCCCATTTGATTTGAAATGGGACTGCCTCTATTTTCCCTGGCCCTGGGAGCACCCTTTCAGCCATTGGCAAATTGTTTCTGGTTTGCTAGGTGGAATTTTGGTCCCAAAAACTTTGGTAAAATTTTGATACTGATCAAGCCAGTCCAATAAATCAAAATCAGCCTCAAAGATGCCTTAGTGTGTTGATCTGCCAAAATTTATCACAAATGAGTGCTATGACATTAATGCAACTCTCTCTTATTCCCTAGTCATCTAGATTTATAAGGCAGAAGACCCCATCAGGTTTCTCTGTCACATTATTTTCTTTTATTCCTTTCCCTAAGCTTACAAAAGTAAATCTTTTGATTTACAAAAATATTAAATTAAGAGGTTTTGAAGTGCCAATTTCCAGCTATGGGGTTCTAATTTTAACATCATTTGGAGATTTTTGCACTTTCCCTACTCATGCTACACCAAAATTTGTGGATTTCTGTACCACGGTATTGTGACTGTTGATCTCTGGGTGGCAACTCATCATGTTCCAGTACAGTCTTATTATTGGCAAGCTCCATGAAAGTAAGTTTCCCTTTTTAGCTAGGCAGTAGAAAGGGCATTTATGGGTATAAAAGTCTTCCTTTGGCACCAGTGCTGGAACACCTGAGCCTTTAAAAATAAATTCATTAAATGTAATGAAAAAATTATGCAATTTTAGTATTTACTCTATATAAATTAGGTGACTTAGAATATCTTATATGTTATTATAGTTGGGAAATGCTTTCTAGAAGAAGCTAACTACAAATTTCATAGGAAGTTTTTGGTTGTAGTATCAGTTTAATGTATTTGCAACACCATCTAATAAACTCTCAATGGCCTGTTATCATAAGAATCAATCACATAGCATTAGAATTCTATTAAACCTTAGAGAATGAATCTGAGGCAAACTTTACGTTATATACAACTGGTCAGATATAATTTTAGGATTTATATTTTTTATGGGGAACCTGAATTATGTCAATATTCGAGGTTGATTTATAGATACTTGATATTCTAGATAGAGGGTTGGATAAAATTAACGCTTTAACCATGTTACCTGTTAACTTTTTTGACTTATTTGATGGTGGGACTAAGATGATACGTGAGAAAATTGTAATAGTTGGTTTTCAAGCCCTGAATGCTACTCAGAAAAGATACTACCTAGTCCAAAAGAGAGTCACTTCAATTGATTAGCAAAATAGGAAGGCTTTAATTTATTTACAAGAGATTTCACTCAAGTTGCAGTCTCCTCCCACCACCTTATAACCCAAAAACAAAGGTATAGTTCTCATCAGGCTCAACCTGACTTCTATCACCTAGTCAGACCCAAGAAACATTCTCTTACTAGCTAAGCTCTTAATGGTATCTCCTTGGTGTTAAACATTAGTTCAAAGTGTGGGGCCACTGCATGCTCAAACCAGACTCTGTTGCTTACAGTTTGTGATTAACGCAATAGCAGTTGCTTTGTCAAGATAAGCAAAGAAGTTGGGTTTCTTTGCAACCCAACTAAACCATTTGGTACATAACTCAAAAACAAAAGCAAGAATTTAATATTTAGATATATGAAGCAAATTATTCAGCTTATTAAATTTTAAGTAAGTGAGGTTTAGAAAAAATTCCAGCTTGGAAAGCTTGGAATGTAGAACAAGGGACTATAAACTAAACCAACATAGTTAAAATTATTGATAATCAATTTTGAAAGCCTAAACAAATACAAATATCGCTAGAGTTGATTAAGAGATTTAGTATTAATTTTAATATTAGTTTATGTAAATTTTATTTTATATTTATTGTGAGGAAGGCTGACCATGGGACGGACACTTCCAAATTTGACCCAAAAGAGACAAAATTTAGTAACAGGGAAGGCTACCCAGAGAAGTGATGCTATCTCTTGTTGCCAGCGGGAACGCCATTTATGGGGAGGGGGATGGAACGTGTGAAGGGGCCGTAGCCACAATTGAACACGTGTGGGGGAAGGGTTCTGATTTGGTGAACCAAACTGGGAACCAGGAGGAGACCAGCTGTCAGCGACACAGTGGGAGGTATCCAAACATCCACGCCTGAAAGTGGTTCACCAAATGAGACCGGTATCTGTGGACAGCTTCTGGGAGGGTGGGGGTGGAGCCTGCGATGGCATCCAAGACAATCGTGTGGATAGTCCACATGGCGATTGCAACCACCAGAGCATGGAGGGAGGGTGGAAGGGGGGAGGCCATTGATAAAGCAAGCATATCTCTTGACAGACTAAAGGGATGTGTTTGATCCTGGCCCAGCAGACGTTGAACTTCGCGCCATATCACTTTAGAGGTAGGACACTTCTCCAGGCAGTGGAACAGCGTTCCATACTGGCCACACACGACACAGGATGAGTGTAAAGCATTGGAGCGCTCAGCCATACAGTACACCTGCTTCAGGCAGCGCCACACATGGGAACGGATTTGGGGCTGCAACAGAGGATGGTGTGCGTATTTCCAGATAGTCTCTTGGGTCTCAATGTAGTAAGGTATGTCCATCATGTCCAGGTAGCCCACCCTGGATAGGACATGGGGCCATGTGGGGATCACGCCATCCTGAATGGGTAGCCCCTGTACCTCTTGTGTGAACTGAGGAGAGGGGCGGCCTCTCTGGGCTGTGTGTCCACTAATTCGAATCCTCCATTCAGCGCTCCGCATGGAGAGGAGGATTCGTTTGTAATGGGTTTTAGTCCTGAGGACCTGTGGCCGATGGGTGTGAAGCCAGGTATTTCATCAGGGAGTGAGGGTTCGATGGATTGTTGAGGCCCAAGGTGCGGGAGAAGTTGGAGTGGCTGCGCAGGACCAGTGTTGGGAGGGGAGCGTAGGGGCAGTGACAGCCGCAATCCAGGTGCCCAGGATCTTGGCAGCATGGGCTTTGAAGTCAAGCAGGCCCATGCCTCCATGATGATGAGGGCCAAACATGACCTCTAGCCATACTGGTGGAGGGCGGCCTGACCAAAGCCATCCTTGCAGCAGGGCATACAAGGATTTGAAGAAGCTTGGGGAGAAGGGGATGGCGTGGGCTCTAAACCAGACTTTGGAGAGGAGCATAGAGTTGGCTAAAACAACCCTGCCAGTAAGGGAAGTAGGGTGGGCTCTTAGGGAGGCGATGCGCTTTGTCATGTTGTCTAGAATACAACTCTCCATTACTGCTGATTCATACCCGCCAGCCTCCACCCACACGCCCAGATGGCGGACTGGCCCTATGGTAGGGCATGGCACGAAGGGGAGCACCAGTGGGGCGGTGTGGGGTGAGCTGGGAGGGCGAGCACGTGTGCGAGCAGATGGGCCAGGCTGGGCACTGGTTGCTGGGGCCCAGCAATTTTGAGACCGACCAAGGAGGATGATTTCGGTTTTGGAAGCGTTCAGTGCAGCATTACTTACCTGGGAATACTCCTTGATGAGAGCTTCAAGTGCGCATGCATATTTATTATTAGACACCCCAACCACACAGTCATATGCAAATGCCATCATCTTGACTGGGGCTTGGCCTGGCACATGGACCCCAGGGAGTTGGGCATTCACGTTTTGAAGTAGTGGGTCAAGGCTGAAGTTTAATAAGAGTGGGCTAAGGGGGTCCCCTTGTCACAAGCCCCTTTGAGGGCGGACTACTTCCGTTAGGAAGCCAGGGCCACGCTTGCCATTGTTGCAGATTCCATGAGCAGCATCACCCAGTTGATGAAGCGAGGAGGTAAGCGGAATTGATGGAGGCAGGACCTGAGGTATCCCCAGTTTTTCTATCATAGGCCTTCTGTTGGTCCAAGAATACAAGTGCCCTAGAGGCTGTGGTCTGGCTTGCGTTAGCCACAGAGTGCACGTTGTCCCAAATCGACCTTCTGGGTATGAAACCAAATTGTTCTGGTGAGATGGTGGCAGATGCTACAATCCCTAAACGGTTAGCCATGATTTTTGTTAAAATTTTTGTATCCGTGTTAGTTAAAGAAATGGGGCACCAGTTGGCTAAATCTAGCTTGTCCCCTTTCTTGAAGAGTGTGACGGTGAAGGCCTCTTGTCCTCCTGGTAGGAGGCGCGTTTCCAGAAGGCTCTGGTTAAGTGAGTCAAGCAGTAGTGGGGATATATTTGAAGTACTTTTTATAGAATTCATATGGAATGCCATCTGGGCCTGGGCATTTCCAGTTTTGTGCACCGCGGATGGCTGTCCATAATTTGTTCAGAGTAATCAAATTCATTATTTACGGGTATTGGGAAATGGTTCAGATGTGGGCTCAGTTGAGAAATTCTGCCACTTCAGCCAGCTGAATTGGATCAGCTTGGTATAACTTGGAGTTATACTTTTGTGTTTTGAATACCACTTCGGCTGGCATATCCATGATGGAATCATCCAATCTTCACACCTGTGTGCAGGCCACGCTCTGGCATGGTGCAAATTTTTTTTCAAAAAATATGCGGTGCACTTGTCGCCCTCTGTAATTCATTTAAGCCCTGTACTGAACACAAACCCGATGTTTGTGTTGCCTTTCAAGCGCGTTGTGGTGGGCGGCTGCCTCCACCCACTTCCAGCCCCATGCAGGGCTGTAGCCTATGGCTGGGATGTTGGACTCCAGGTTTGCCAGCTCTGCCAGAGCGCGCAAAATAACGGCTGATGTTGCTTGTGAGCGTTGGGAGGAGAGGTGGCAAGAGTGGTGGATGGTATCCTCTTTGAAGGCTGCCCATGTGGAGATGAGGTCAGCGCAAGTGATGCAATAAATCTTTTACAAAAGTTGCTGATTCCACCCACATGGAAAATCCTGGGGACGCAAGTTTAGGAGGGTGGATTTTGCACCAATGTGGGGCCTTAGCCACTGTGACAGGTAGGTGGAAGGTTATCAAGACCAGTCGGTAGTCGGAGAATTCCATTTTTGTTGTTTTGAAGTGGGAAATATGGGGTTGTAATTTCGCCGGTGTAAGGATAAGGTTAATGTGGGACATGGACCTTAATTGGCTGTTGTGAACATGGGGGCGCGTCATGTTTTCGAGCAATGGGGCTTGCTGCAGCAGTACATCCATTAACCCAAGGGTGGCCTTTAGAACGCGAAGTTCTATGTGACCCTGGGGGCGTGGGAGGAGGAAGGCCACCGGTCCATCGGTGTGTTTAGCCAACAGTTCATGTTGCCAACTACAAAAGGGTCTGAGGGGTAATGGGAGGGATTTGACTGATGAGATAAATTCCTGACGCTCTCATGCACAGGTTGGGGCATAGATGTAGATGGTAGCATGTGCCATGTCAGCCCACGAGAAGGTGACAATGAGGACTCAGCCATTGAGGAAGGATTCCAATGATAAAAATTTGAAAAAATTGTTTTTCCAAACTAGCACCCCACAGTGCTCTGACCAAAAATATAGGGATTGGAGGAGCATGGTTTTTAAGCATCCTTGGAACCTCATGGACAGTGGGACTCCTGGATGGCCAGGATATTCACGAGTAAATTTTGTTGTAAAAAACTCAGTTTCTTAGCCTGGGACGGTGAGGCCTTGAGTCTGGCAATATTCAACATCCCTAAAGTGAAGGTTTCCCCCATCACACCTTAGGTGCGAGGGGGTGGGCACCTGGGCCCACTAGCCTCCTCTAGATCCCCATGGGCCTTCACAGCAGCATGGGTGTTTGCAGTAACGCTATTGGTAGTTTTGTTGATTTTTGAAGAAAGGTTTGCATTGGCTTTTGCCTTCACTTTTTGTTTCCCTGACGTCATACAAATTTTTTGCGGTGTGGATGAGTTTGGTGCACCAACGAGTGGGTCAAAAAAAATTTTCAGGTAGGTTGGAAACCAATTTGGTTTCAACTGGAGCTTGGTTGTAAAGATCGGGTGAAATTGAGTTACCCATCAGATCCTCAGATTGGGTGGCCCAATTGGCATGGGCTTCCCAATCTGATTGGTTGATGGATTCCTGAATTGCTTCTGCCGCGAAGGTTTTGATGTCCTCCTGGCGTTGGGAGTGTGAGATAGCAGAGGTGACTTTGGCCGCTTCCTTGGCTGCAGCCCTGCAGGCCTGTTTGGCCTTCTTCCGCTCTTGAGGGGATATAAATTTTACCAGTAGGTAGCAGCCTTATGCTCCCCACGGGAAAGCCTCTTTAGTGCTTGTGGTTGGTTCGTAGTGCGCCTCTCCGCTGGCCATGGCCGCCGAGGGGTGCTCTTGGAATGTGATGCCCTCCTTGGTGGGGCATGCATGTGCCTTATGGCCGAACGCGTCACAGTGGGTGCAGATGGGGGGCGCGCTGTCCATGGTTACCTGGAAAGGATGGGTGGTGTGCCCTTCAATTTTGATATATGTGGATTGTGGGCTCTGGGTTAGGTCCTTTGCAATCTCCTCTGTTGAGGTCAGAACTGCGATGGCTTTGCCAGTGCACAGGTGTGGCATCAGCATAAAGCATTTCATCTTGAAAGATTGTATTTCACCATAAACGGTGAGACCATCATTCAGGTGCTTCTCCAAAATGGCATGTTTTACCGTAGTAGGCAAAAAGTCAAGTGTGAGGAAAATTTGGTTGGATTTTGTCCATCTGGTGCATTTGGTTTTGATGACCCGTTGCCCTTTGGGGAGGTCAATCACTATGTGAACCGCAGCAGCCTCGTCTGCTGCCTCCTTGTTTTCAAAACCTAGGTACAGCCAACCATGTGACATGGAGCGATGTGCGACATAAACCACAGTTGGGAAAAAAGTGTGCACATCACCACAAAATTTTTCCCATAAAGCTGTTTGTTGGATGTCCAGAAACACACAGACTCCATATTCCACCGACGAGAGTGGCTGGGAGTGCGGCGTGTTGATGTACTGGTTGCATCATGCTTGCCAAGCGAGGATTTCTGGGGAAATAGTGACCACCAGTTTTTAAAAAATTTTCTATTCTGCCAGTTTTTCTGAGGCATTTTTGAACGTTTGAGACCGCGGGCCTACTACCTGCTCCTCTTACCTTACTTGCCCAACTGCTCCCTGACATGGGCGCAGACTAATCTCCTCTGTGAGATTATCAAACTAGATTCAAACTTGAATTGAATAGATTGCAAAAGTGATTGCAACGAGAGAAAAAATTTAGTTTATGTAAATTCTAATTTCCTAAAATTTCAACAAGTCAGGTCATTAGAATGCAAACAATAATCCATACTATCTCAGTTTTATAGAAATCCATTTATGAAATACTGCTTTGTTACAAAAATTAAACTGTTTAAGTCAAAATCCAAGTTCCAAAATATTTTTAAAGGAGCTTGTTAACGATCTATAGAATATTCTTGAATAGTAGCTATGCACATTCATCAGTAAAGTCCATCTCAGATTAAATTGCGGGTCCCCACAATATCTTTGTAGGAGGAAATATTTATGAAGCCTCAGTACAAGCATCCTTTGGACAGACAACTGGGGTTAAAAAAACTTTCGGGCAGGATTGTAACGCACTGGCTCCTTCCAATGAGCCAAAAAGGAATTGGTAAAAAGGACCCAAGTCAACGATCAAATGGCTGACAAGGTCCCTAAAATCATTCTTCTGGTGTGTGCGCTACAGGCACCATGAATAAACACCCCTTGGATGACAGTTGCTAGTATGCTTACCCCAAGCAACATGCCCTGACCCCAAGACAAGGTGTATAGGGAGATAATAGCCTTCCCAAACTCGCTCTCAAGGTTCACTTCCTGTTTGTATAGGCAAAACATGACCGCTGTTAGACTAAATAAACTAATTTAAACCTCAGAAGACAATAGTAAAAAAAATAAGGATAAAGAAAGGCTTTATTGGACATATTTTGGGCAAGTTGATAGAAAACAGAACTAGAGAATATCACATTCTCAAATCCCTTCTCTTATTATAGCTCTCTGCTGCAAGCATAGATCAAGCTCATCCGTCTTTATTGACACTATGCCTTTTAAAATATGCCATAATCAAACCCCAATTGTTCTAGGCAAAATAAATTCCGTAGTGGCTGAGCCACCACACCTAAGAATCGTTCCAATTTTGCTTCAAATCCATCTTTAACCTAAAGCCACCCACTTAAAAACCATTTGGTTTGACTCCATGCCTGACGAAAGTTCTAATCGCCGTCCTTCCCCAGTCTCAGTCCCAACCTGGGGTCTAGCCAAGACTATTGCTCTCTCACCCCCTTTATCTTCCACGCCAGCTTGTCCTGTCATATCAAAAGCCAGGGCAATGTGATGTTGATGGAAAACCTCAACTGTCACATCACCCCCTAGACAAGAAGGACTCTCAAATTTTTCCAGGATATTAGGCGCAATCTCTGGACATCTGCCATGCGGCCGCCTCAACTGGATGACCCTTCCACCAGAACAAAAATGACTGATGAACCCGCACCGCCTTTGTGTCCAGGATCTCCTCCACCTCATACTCCTCAGCTCCATTTCAGCTGGAAACAAAGGAGAGGCCCTCTCAGGTGGCTTCCTCAAGAATGTTTGAGCTGCAACACATGCAACTGTCATGTCTTGAGGATTACATGTTTATGAGGACCAATAGCAAAGATAAAGCTGCACGTCAGGAGGCCAAAAAGGTAAAGTTATCTGGCATCCCTGACCTCAAAAATACCTTGGACCAACGCTGGGTTAAGGCGAGATATGCCCAGGCTGGTTTTGAGGATGTGAGAGAAGTATAGCCCCATGTTAAAGCAGGTGCGTTAAAATGAGACAGCTACATAATAAATAATGACGTTTTGCTTCACTTTCTCTGTGAACAGGGTCTCAAAACCCGTTCATTTTTTGAAGTTTTCATCTCAGGTCGGCCTTGCCTAAAATCAATAATATTAGTTAGGTTGATTACTAGCTATAGTACACTGCTTAATGGAAGCATGCGCTTATTGATGCATTTGGGCTTAGCTTCACTTCCATCAAATTGATTATTCCCCCAAATTTCCTTAAATTTTTTTAATCAAGACCAACCTCACTTGCTGGTCAACTTGCTCCATAATAAAAACACTTTGTTAGTATAAGTTTTTTATGTTAACTTGGGCAAACCTGTGCGCGGAACTTTTTAAAGGAGGTCTCATGCATCATTAGACATTGGATTTGCACAACTGTAACTCTCTTTTCTGGTGCACCACTGGGACTGTCCTGGTCCCCTAGACCGGGCCACCTTTGCACTCCAGCCCAGAGCACCGCTTGGGTATGGACTCCACTTTGGGGTCCACCCAGCCTTGTTGTTTGTCCAGTCTCTGTTCTTTTATATCTTGTTAACCACCCTTGCCCTAAGTTACTTCGGCTCCAGCACCCTCTGAAGGGCTCTACTCACCTTATTACTGACAACTAATTCCCTGGAGTTGGAGCTGTGCACCATGTACCCTCCATCTGGGAACAGGAGAGATACAGACACTCTTTTTACATTAGTCGGCCAACCACTTTACTTTATGTGAACAAACTTTTTCTTTGTGGGACTTTCACGAAGTGCGAATGGGGTGCGCCAGATGTTGGCCATGGCCGCGGTGGGGCTCACAACGTTTTCTCATTTTTATGTTGGTTAGAGCAACTCAGTGTTATTCTTGCTACCTCTGACTGGAAAGTACACATCCTTATTGCCTGTAACAGGTGGATACAGATGCTTTGCAATTTAAGAGTCATGATTCCACAACTTTCCACCAAAATTAACAGAATCATTAAAATAAAAAATTTTCCATAGCACCACATTTTAATGTTGCAGGCAGGATTATTATAAAAGGCCTGGTGGTGATGGCCAGGGATAATGGTGCACAACCTTTCTTCAAAATGGGTATGGTGTCATTTTTGGCCCAAAACACGTTTTATAACGCTGATTCCATTTATATTTCTGAGCCAAATATCTTCTCTTATGGCTATGATATGGAGCCCTTTTTCAGTATACCAAATAACCCCAGATAACCAGCGCTTGACTGCTACCATGATCCACAGAACACAGGATGTGGAGAATGAGGTACTTTATAAATATAAGGGCGTTTATGCAATTGCTGAAGATATGGTGGGATATGTGACCTCAGTAGTAAGAGTGGAGAACTATCCCTCTCCATTGTTAATGACAAGACGTATTCTGGGGGCATGATTATTCCTGAAAAAAATTTTCATGGTGAAGTATTGGCGTTGTCTGCAATTAATAAAGACCATTATGGATATTTTTGTTAACTGCTACCCTTTCATCACCTTCAGGAAAAATTAGCACTACTATTTTGGTGGATACTAGAGCCTCTGAGAATTTTATTGACCAGGACCTAGCCGAATACCTTAAGATTAGTTACTTTCCAGATGGTATGGTTAGGGGAGGGGCTTCTCAAGATATTCCCACCCTGGAGGGTCTAGGTTTAGTGGATTATTAAGTGGGCAAGTATCTTTTGTCAGACCATTTCCAAGCAATCAAAAACCTCTTGTACCCCATCATTTTGGGTGTAGAGTGGTGGCGAAAGTTTGACGTCAGAAACAACTTGAAAGACAATACCCTGCCCTTAACACTAAAGGGTGGTCGTATATTAGTCGTTCCATTATCTGAGGCTAATTCTAAGGCCAATCTGCCCCACTGGCCCAATATCCACACTCAGTCTCACTCAATAGTTGGGCCCTCACTGGAGGTATCTTTACCTTACTGTTTGAGGGTCTGGATCTTCGTTTGTTGCAATTTCAACCAATGTATTATCTGCTCATTCAGAGTTTTATTGCAAGTTCAAGCTTGCTGTTGATCTGGTGCATATATCTTCTCCGATTTACCCTTTGACCATTGGAAGGAAGTGGCATAAAATGTGTGGGTTAAGGAGTAGTTAGCCAAAGGAGCGATTTTTCAGCGTACCTCCCCAGTATGCTCACCACTTCTCTTCTTGGAGAAAGCTAATGGTACATATGCCCATGCGTAGATTATGGGATCCTAAACAACGTCACTGTACCAGATTTACATCCCATCCACTTGGACTCACAGATTGCACGCTAATTACAAAAAGCAAAAGTCTTCTCCAAACTGGATTGCTTAAACGCGTTCAATCAGATCCAGATCAATAAGGGCCAGGAGTGGCTAGCTGCATTACATACCATAAAAGGTATTTTCCAATTTTAGGATATGCCTTTGGGCTTAAGAATGATCCTGCTATCTTTCAACGCATTATTGATGTGGCTTTGGGGGACCTGCTGGGGGTATGCGCGGTTGCCTATATGATATTATGTTGTTTTTCCTTGATCATGAGTCCCATGAAGTATATTTTCAGCAAGTGGTGGAGAGTTTAAAGCAGCAAACCTTACGCTGAAGATCAGCAAATGTGAATTCTTAAAGTACCAGGTCGCTCTTTCTGGGCAACGTCATGTTTGAACAAGGACATATGATAACTTTATATAAGGAGAAGGCGATTTATGAGTGGCCCACCCCAACTTCAGTTAAGGAACTAAGGAGTTTTTCAGGAATGTGTAAATTCCTTAGAAATTCACGCCCAATCTTTCTGAGGTGGTGGCGCCTCTGTATAAGACAAGTGGAGATAAATTGCTCCATTGGTCCCCCCATTTTAGAGGATGCTTTCCAAGCAGTAAAGTGCAACCTGTTGTCCACGTCTGTCCTTCGCCATGTAGATCCCAAAAGGGAGTTCATTGTGCTACTGATGCCTCCAACTTTGCTATATTTGCTGCATTATTACAAGTAGTTGAAGATGGAATTGAGCATCTGGTGAGATATTTTCCAGGAAGATGTCTTTGCCAGAGTTAAATTACGCCGTATATGATAAAGAGTTACAAGAAGTGGATGAGGCACAGACTTACTGGCGTCATCACCTTCATGGCTCTTCCCAACCTTTCTAAATATGTACAGATTACCATGCTTTACTGTATTACCGCGCACCTCATGTCTTGACCCCACGGCAAACCCACTGGCATGATACCCTAGCCCAATTTGTGTTTTCCTATGAGTTTACTAAGGGCAAGGAGAATGGTTTGGAGGATGCTTTGAGCCGCAACCCTGAAACTAGATCCCAATACTAAGGAGCTTGTTAACTTTTGGCGGATTAGGTTGGTTCCACTAAACTGGTTGCACAGGTTAAAACCCACTGAGCAATAGAAAAGCAATATGAGAATCGCTGGCCCTTAATAATATTATTCAATAAAGTTATTTAAAAAGGAGCTCTTGCCCCAAACATATCAATTTTTTTAATTAGCTTAAAGGCTACTTCCATTACACTTCCTACTCTCTATTTCTTTGAAAAATCCTCCCCCTTCTCACTCTTATACTCAACTACTAATCTTTGGTATTCCTCAGCAGATTCAACAAGTTCCGCTTAGTACATTTTATATTTTCTACGATCTAATGGTTTAATATAAACATTGAGACTTTGGTGGAATTTCCTTGATTTTCTGACCCATTATTTCTTTGACCAAACTTAATTTGCATTGACATATAAATTGCTCAACCTCAAGCCTCTCCTCAAATCTAATTTACAATCCTCTGGAACTATAGCTTATTGTCCATTCATATCAAAATCTTGAAATTACCCCTTGAAAGGATGATAAGCTCCTATTGCTTGTATGGCTAAAAGAACTTTGCGTGTACTTGGTTAGTAATCTGACACCCGCATGTTCCTTAATGGTGTAGGCGTCAACACAGATCTTATCAGTTATCTCAAATGGTCTGATGCATATACTGGCAAGCTTGTTTTTTCTTCTAAACCCATTTTGGTCAAAGGACAGGACAAGATCTCCTACCCCAAACTGTGGAAACCTGCTGCGTCTACCATGGTCAGCCACCTGATCCTGGATCTTCTTGGCTAGATAGTGAAATATGCTTCAGTTTGGAGTTCAATTAGTGTCTGTTAAGGCAGAAAAATAGGGTTGGGGCTTGACTCTGCCAGTATCCTCCACACAGGAATAAAGCAATGCCAGAAACACTGGATGTCTTCCATAAAATAGCTGTAAAGGGCTCTTGCCAGTTGCTGAGTGGTAGCTAATAATGTACGCAAAGACAGAGGTGGATAATAGGGTACTTTGGGACCATCTAGTACTAAAAAAAAGATAATAGGGTACTCCATTCTGAAGGTCAATCCTTTACAAGCTTGCGTAGATTATTTACCAAAGTTCCACTAGCCCGTTCCACCATTCCATTTGATTCAGGGTGGTAGGGTGTAGTCAAAACCCCGCGGACTGCCATTAGTTCATTCAACTTAGGCAGGATATGTGACATGAAATTGTATCCGTTGTCAGTGAGGATAATTTGCGGACAACCATGTGATTTTATAACACATTCCAGGATGAACTTGGCGGTGGTGACAACCCCTAAATCATTGATCACCCTTGCTTCCACCCATCTTGTCAGATTGTCAATGGCTAGTATTATATACTTGGAGCAGTTTGCGCCAGTCAGAAGAGGCCTCACCACATCCAGAGAATCAGTATTCCAGGTGAACTGGGGCTTAACCGGCTGGTAGGTAGTATTCTGTGGAACTGTTTCTCCACTTGGCACTGGTGACAACAAGCAACCATTTCTAGCACATTATAGTGCATACTCTCCCAATAGTAACAGGGTCAAAAGAACTCCAACGTTTTTCACAACCCTCCATGACCTACCGCTCTATGAGCATCCACCATAATTGCAGGTCTAGTGGAAGGTTTCGGGAAACTCAGTGTCAATTTACCAATCTGCTTATACAATTCCCCATCACGCATGAAGGTATCCTGTTTAAGACCATCCAGAACTTTTTCTTACTTGCAGCGGTTCATTGTTATTTTTTCCCACCACCATTTTCTCATACATGATGTCCGCCAAATCGCTGTAATGGCAACAGTTGGTAAGCGTGAGAAGAAGTCGGCGTTCTGGTGTTTTGCCGCTGGCTGGTGTACAATCTCAAAGTCATGTGCTTGGAGATTCAGAGCCCATCGCGCAAGTTGACCTTCAGGTTCCCAAAGATTCTGAAGCTACCGCAAGGATGCATGATCTGTGACCACTTTGAATTTAACCCTTGGAAATATACCCAGGTATCTATAGCATATATCTCCTATAAGTGCTCCTGCTTATTCACTGTGTAATTATATTCAAGTCCTGTTAAACTTTGGCTACAATATGCAATGAGATGCTCCACACCATCATCATCCTTTTGAGATAGCATGGTTCCTATGGCAGAAAGGGAAGCATCCATTTTTATAATAAAATCCTTCTCAAAATTTGAGTATTGTATAACAGGCGTGCTAGCCAACGCGGTTTGTAAGACATCAAAAACGATTTGACATCGTTCCATCCAATCAAAGGTAGCGTTTTTTATTAGCTTAAAGAGTAGAGCCCCAATACAGCTGAAGTTGGGAATAACCTCTGGTAGTAATTGATTATCCCCAGAAACACCTGAATATCCCGTTTTTTAACCAGCTGAGTCATCTTGCATATAGCTTCCACTTTTGCTAACTGATGACTGAGCCTTTTTGAGTAAATCACAAACCCAAGTTATTCCAACTGCTCCTTAAAAAGTGGCACTTGTGGGGCTTAATTTTAATGTTAGTTTCAGTGAGTTGGTGGAATACTTGTTCTAAGTGAGCGAGATAATCCATAAATGTCCACAAAAACACATCAATATTGTCAAGGTAGACTAGAACGCAAGACAGCTTCAGGTCACCCAAAATAGTACCCATAGCCCGCTGGAACGTAGCATGGAATTTCATAAGCCATGTGGCATACATGTAGGCTGAAACAACCCTTTTGAGGTGATTATAGCGCACTTCTCTTGTTTCACCGCTGGCAACTCGAATTTCCAGTATCCCAACATTAAGTCCATAGCAGAGAAATATTTAGCACCGCCTTACTGATTTAAAGTATCATTGATTAAGTGAAATGGGTATGAGTCTTTTTTAATGCTATTGAGCTTCTGGTAGTTGATTACTACTCAATTAAGGCCATATTTATTTTTAATAATTAACACTGGGGACGCCCAGGGGCTCTTTGATGGCTCTAACATTCCCTGTTCAACTAATTTGTCTATCTCAGCAGATATAAATTCTTCCGCCACCTTAGAGCAATGAATAGGCCTTGACCAAATAGGAGGGTGATCCTCATGTCCAATCAGTGCACAATCCCACGTGCACATCCCATGTCATGGTCGTCAGCTGCAAAGATGCTTTAATATTCATAAACAGATCTATAACCTAGTCCTTCTGATCCTCCAACAGGCCAGTTAGAGCCTCCTGCGGAACCACAGTCATTACGCCAAATGAGGCTTATAATGGTAGCCCAAGATTGTCCCATGAACCAAAGTAATGTTCTGATGAACCCCATCAATAGGAACCAGAAGCAGATAAGCCACCACTTGATGCCTTTGCACCTTCATAAAGTCCTTCTGAAGGTTGGCTATCAACACCTTCACTTACCCCTGCCTTGGTAAGAGGAGTTCAGGAGCCACATGGGGTTTGAGCCACAACTACTGATAGGGTCCCATAATCTCACCATATAGAACTTCCAGAATATTTATTTTGAGCTCCATCCCTATTATGACCTGATGCCCAGAAGGTATGCTTAAATCAATCGCTACTTTCAATGTAATACCATCATACTTGTAAATCTATTTAGGAAGCATGTGGGTCCTCCGCTTCATCCACTGATATTTAACAGGAATCACCCCATCACTATATGCGATATTAATTTAGCTGGAGCAGATAAAATCCTTTGGGATTCCGCTGGATGTGAAGTAAATGGGTATCTGTTGGCCTAGAATGCTAATGGTTTCTTCTGCCATATTGACCAAAGCCTCAAATTGCCACATGAACGTGTTTCCAATCAGCATGTCATAGTTGTTATTAGGTAAAACCACAGCGGGAGCAGATGCCTCAACTGACATGAACCTCAAAGGCAACACGCTGTAAGCACTCTCTGACACAGTGCTCTGTGCTCATGCAGTCCCATACACTACTTGGGGTTCCACATCAGGCTCCAGAGGAAGCTTATCTGTGATCTTAGTGGAAATTATATTACAAGAGCACCAGTATTGATAATCTCCCTAAATTTTGGTATTGTACAAAAATGTCACAGCATGTATACTCTAAATAAGAAGAACTATTGGTGCTTATTACATAAAAATCCAAGGGCTCTTGACTATTAAAAAAAGTGAGAATACCAGCGCTGATATGTGGATATGCCTGGGCAATTTTCTCTAATGGAATCGCCACTTAAACCCCTTCTAAAGAAAAGACATGTGTTGAAGGGTCGCCATCAACTGTGCCATTCCGCTCAAGATTTTCCAGATGTATGGCTTTTACATCTATTGATGGAATTCTGTGTCTGCGTTATTGGGTTCTCTCCCTTGGCTTGAGTCCAATATATTGTAAGGGATCTGCTGATACAATAAATCATCAGATGAACATCTGACACCAACCTCAAGTGACTCATGGGATTCCTCAGGGACAATTAGATTTGAGTTAGTGGAAGTAGAGCGTCCCATCTCTACTCCTCTTGCCCTTTTCCCTGTTCATTTGGGGCATCTGGTACCGCATGGACTCCAGTTTGCATAAAATGCTAGCTGCATAATGGCCTCATTGGGTGCTCAAGAAATAAGCATTAGTAAACAGCACACATCTTTGCATCCTCCGTAGACCCAGGTCTGTCTTTGATTGCTGAATTTTAATTTGGCTTAGGGCGAACTGGCTGAGTAAAATGGGGTGGAAAGTCTTTTTCTTTCTTGTAACAATAACATTAGATACTATGATTTGATTCAAACAGCAATTTTGACAATCACACAGGAAAAATGGTCGTTTACAACAAATTTCAATTGAACTGGGCGAAAGCCATAACAGGCAATGGGCAAACTAGTGCGCTGAAGGGCAAGAAGTGCCCTGGAGGGGGACTAGGAACCATTGCCACCAAGAAACAACTGACTGAACCACCTTCCAAGTTTGTGGAGTTTACCATGTAACACAACCAGTACATGGAAATCCAGTACAACCTACCCATTTCAAAGGTAGATCACGGGCTCTGACTCTACCTAGGGGTTGATTCACTGACTCTGTGTTAGAAAGTGTATGAGGCACAAGCCTCCCTCTTCCTCTACACAGTGTATGTGAACATGGAAATGGTCCCATGCGGCTGGGTCAATTTGGGCTTTGAGGCCGAAGAAGATGCAGATGCCACTGCAAAAGTATGCGTCAAAGCTGCCCTCCCCAAGGGCAAACAAATTTTGTGCACCGTGCGCACCAGATGGAACAAAGTGAACACTTTGTTCATCTCCTTCGACTCACTCCCTACCAACCTCCCCCTAAGCAAATTGAGGAGGAGCTCCAAATCAGACTTAAACACTATGGAGATATTAAACAATTAGAATTACAAAGATTCCAATTGATACTGAACATGTGCACAGGAAAGTCAATCTCCATAATCCACCCAATTCCCGAGGTGGCCAAGGATCACACATAGATTTCTCACATAGCACAATTTCACCTCTCAGATGGGAAGGTGTCAGAACCATTATGAGTCACACCAGAACGTGCACCGCCAATCTGCAACCACTGCACCGCACTAGGGCATAAGGAACATGCGTTCCCAGTGAAGGAGGGCATCATGGCCCCAGAATTCTGCAATGACGCCATGGACAAAAACGACGCAGAATTCATCAAAATGATAGATGTCAACCACGCATTCCAATGGGTAGAGGATGGACACTACCTCATCATAGACCCAGTAACACCCAAATCACACAAAATGCTGCAAAAGGCTCGCAAGCAGGAAGCGGCCAAGGTGGCAGCACTCACAGCCTCAACCATAAACCCTAGCAAAATTAAGGAAGACATTGAGGAAATCAGCTGAGCCAACCAATCAGAACAGTCTGCCCAAGCTGAGGAGGACATGGAGGAAATTACCCAAGTCACCCAATCAGAGCAGTACGCCCAAAATGAAAATTTTCTCAACTATGTAACTGAATTACCAAATAACATCAATCATGCGAAATCAGCAGAACAATTCAGCTCCAATATGGGAGGAAAAGCGGGCCCCAATTCTCCAAAATTGCACCCCAAAATCACAGAAACAAATCAGCACACCGCACTAATCCACCAAGGGTCACAAGCGGAATAACATGCTGAAAATTCGAAAAACTGCAATTTCTGCAAGAAATTGACACAAGGTATGGAATCGGACAATGCCACAGAATATACTGGTCCTATGACAAGAAGCAGGACCATTAACAAGGGCTTTGGGTGTGGGCTGGGCGGCACTCCTAACTGCTCCTGAGGCGCCGCAGGCACCTCAGAAACAATAGGGATGCTAAACATCATGGGAGCCAGGGCTCATACATCCCAAGCCAAAAAAACTGGACTTCCTGTGAAAACCCATGTTGATATCTTGACCATCCAAGAAACCAACTGTCCACATGGGGAAGAAGGATCCTGTTTAGACAGGGTCTCACCATCCCTATTGGTATGGATGACACACTGCGGGGTAATTGTCAGAAACAACAAAAAAACTAAATGTTTTTAAACTCCTCCTCATATCTGCACAGCCAAATTTGGTTGCAACAGTTGTAAACCAAGAGGACACAATTTTGATAGCAAGCATCTATGCACTGTGTACTGCAGCTGAGAGGAAACAATTTCTCAAAACCATCCCACCACTCGCCCTCTCACCTGATACCATTCTACTGGGCGATTTCAACTGCTGGGACAACTCCAACACGGGCCAATGGCCTAGTACCAGGGGATATCCACTGAGGCACAAAGAGCTCCGTGCAATGAAGGCATTCCTAGGCCTACATGAAACCCTCCATCCTAGGTCACCACTTTTTCCCAACATGACCAACCCAACACAAATGAGGGAATGCTCACCTCAATGAGCCGCAAAAACTTCATCATTGTACCAAAAATACACTGCTGGAACATTTCCAAATTCACAACAAAAATCAATTTTCTGACCACCTACTCGTCTTGGTGCAGCTCTCACCAACATGAATTCCCACACAGGCGTCGACCTAAAGGAAGCTACACCAGGAAAACATAAATTTACCCAAAATATCTGACTGTGTCAAACATGAGGCAATGAACCCAGAATTCACATCCCCGCTCATATTAGATCCCATCGAAACCTGGGCAAATTTCAAAACCAAATTAATATAAAACTCGTCACATCGCCACATGTATTTACACCGCCAGCACATCCATAATTAGGTGCACCTTAGTGGAGCTGGACCACCTTGAGCTCAATGTCCCGAAGTCTGGCTACATCCCCAATTGGGGAAACAAATGGGCGGAAATATCAGCCCGCCTAAACACTCTCATAATTAAACACCAACACAGAATCAAGGTATCGAGAAAAGTTAAGTTCATAAAAGAAGGCAAAACCTTCTTGACACTTTTTTCGCCAATTCCACTCCTGTGGCAACTAACCCGGATGCACACAGGTACACAAAGTTGACAGCACCTTGGCAACTGACCCAACAGAGGTCAAGGCGGAAGTACATTGCTATTACACTGAACAATATTGTGACACCCCAACAAACCCCAAAAAATTAAAAATTATACAAATCTCAGGAATACAAAGCACACCGCCAGACTACAATCTCCTAAACGTAATAACAAAGGAGGAACTCTGGGACACAGTCCGTGGTGCACCTCGTAGGAAATGCCCAAGACCTGATGGGATACCCTACAAGTTTTATAAGAAATACTTTAAACAAATCGCCCCCCTCCTCTTGGCATCAATGAACCAATGTCTGCTGTAGACACGTCTCCTACCTGGCGGTCAGGACTCCTATGTCATAACCCTGTACAAGAAGGGTAACAAATTGGATCTGGCCAACTGGCACCCAATTGCACTCTCTAACACAGACACAAAGCTACTCACAAAAATTTTAGCATCCAGATTAGGCACAATAGCCTCCAATATCCTGTCACCCAATCAATTTGGGTTCATACCAAGGCGTTCAATCTGGACCAATATACACTCAGTTGCCAATATATTCCAATCCAAAGCATCAGGAGCCCTGGTATTTCTATAACAGGAGAAGGCACACAACTGCGTTAGCTGGCCGTACCTTAAGGAATGCTGAGAACCTTTAAACTCCCACCCAGATTCATAAACTTGCGATGCTCCTTACAGAATCTGCATCCATGTCTGTATGTGGCCCTGGCTTTCTAACCATTAAGATCACACCACGCAGAGGGCTCAAACAAGTGGACCCCCTCAGTCCACTGCTGTACAACTTTAGCTTTGATCCACTCCTTCGCGTTACTGACTCACGCCTCATGGGCATAACCGCACAAGGCCAGTCATCAGTCAAGATACTAGCCTTTGCGGATGACTGCGTAACTGGTATAGCTAACAATAATGATGCCCACCAACTGGAACGCACGCTAGAGGAATACCCTATTGTGAGCAATGCATTGCTCAACAAAAGGAAAACGGAAAAAATTCTTCTAGGCAAGTACACCAATAACTGGCTATAACACCCAAACCTCACAGCCCCCCACAAAGGAACAACCCACTCATCCTACCCTTTTCATCACCTCCTTCAACCAACCCCATCCGCCACCTTGAGTATGGCTGGAGACAGGGGGTACGCCAACGAGACAATGGAGAACAACCTACTACACCAGATGACCAACCGAGTAGCCTCCCTTAAGGGAAGATCCCCAGGACTAACAGGGCAAGTAACAGTTTTCAAATCACTCATCCTCCCAATTCTGTGGTTCCCCGCACACGCAATATCCTTCTCACCCAACTTCATCTCCTCAATCCACGCACTCATCCAGGGCTGGCTGTTTCCTGGGACCTGGCCACCTTTATGGGTGGAAACACTCTTTGATTCACGCTCCAGTGGAGGCATGGGCCTAATGGACTTTGAGGTCCACGCCAACTGAATACTGAGCACCTGGATAAAGGAAGTCCTTTTCCTAGAACTCCCACAAAAACACTAGTCCAGAGCATCGAGGGCCAGCTTTGCACAGGCGCTAATACTATCCAACCTACACAACCCATCCAGCCTGCTCACATACCTCGCAAACCACCCCACTGCAGTGGGCCCTCATGGAACTCCCCCACACATCAAACAACTCCTCCGCACCATTTGACACATGGGATGGACCTTAACTCTCACAGGCACTAGTCAGGGAAGGGATAGACCCAAATCCCACTTTACGCTAAAGAACTCAGAGGACAACCCACAGAGGGACATTCATGATGGAACCCCAGACATAGCAAGATTAGACTACCTGGACGCTCTAAACATCCCATACGATCTCACACAGCAGAAGGCATATGGAGGCTGACACACCATCCGCTCCGCCAACCAAGGGTAATAGCTAAAACCTGGCGCTGCCTTATAAGAACATACAGGACCGTAGATTGCGCCAACTCTCTCCATGCGGAGTGCGCAGTGTGTGGAGGGTTAGCACTACACCACCGCCTCGAAGCATGCCCCCCATCAAGAGCCATATGGCGGGAAGTTACGCGCCTGCTTAGGATCCATAATAACCAGGATCTTCCATCTCAGGAGCCTCCTTGTACTCCAGATCGAATCCCCAATACCACCTACCCTCTGCCCCCTAATAGTAACCATCACAATGTGGACAATCCACGTCATTGTTTTGGATGCGTTTAGGGGTATTGTACCAACCATCCATGGGACAATAAGTAGATTCCACGTTCACCTACGGTCAACTTCCAAGCCTGGTTTTTGGATATATGAAGCCAAGGCAGCAAAGGCTCGAGGAGTCATGGTTCCCAGCATGGTTTCTACACATGGACCGCTTCCTACACGCCTGCTCCATAACAGGGGAAACCCCCTCAGAATAGAGTACTCAACACCTCCCCCACACCTGGAAGTACCGGAAGCAACAGGGGTAGCTCGTCTACTCTGGGGTGCCTAATTCAATTCCATCTCGCCTTCCCCTTTCCCAATGTTCTTTTTGGTATTTCTAATCCCCTGGTTGGCTTGCCTCAATTAATAAGAATGGGGGTGGAAAGGTCTCTCCAAAGCATTAAGTGGATGAGTATTCCTCAGCAGATTATACTCAAGTCGTTGTTGTCCCATATTTGGTGAAGATTTGGTAGCGGTCGCAGGGTCTTTCCATCCCACATTAAGAGCACTAAAAGTGAGGTATAGATGGCATAAATGACTAATGATTTTTAGTAGATCCGCATCCTTGTCTTAAGTATGACATAGAATTATACAGTTCACAATATGGATTAACAGCTGCCATCATTGCTATGACCACCTCCTCAATATTTAATATATTTTCTCCCAACAACACATGAGCTTCAGTCATGAATCGCTCTGCAAACTGTAGCAAAGACTCATTTTTTTGGAAAGATATTGTCAAAAACTATTCCTTGCTCTGAGCCATTTTTGCCTTTCCCCCAAAATAGATGAATCACGGTCTCTTATGTCTCTGGATACTCTAGTGTACTACTCTTAAGGTAACATATGACCTGATTAGCACTTGCAACATCCAAATTGTACAGCAACAGTTTAGCTTTCCGCCAATCAGAAGCCCCCTCCATGGCAAATTTAAACTGCTTGAAAACCCCATGTCTGTTACTGTCATGATGAAATGAGGGTAGCTTGTCACTTCAAACCTCTCCCTCCCTAACAACCTCACTAAAATTATGCTCTGCACAGTATAGCCACTCTGTAGCGTCACCCAAGTGGTTGGAAAGTTGGTTTGGCCCCCTACCAGGTGCAGTTGGTGAAAAGCCTCGGTGAGCTGATCATTTATATTTTTGTTCTCGCAGAAAATCATTTTTTGAGCCTGAAGCAGTGTGTTATAAAATTGGCAATATTCAAGAGATACTCCGACAGATTTGCACAGGGTTCAACCCACTGAGCAAGTAGAAACAAAAATATGATGATCGTTGCATTTGAAACAACAGAATAAACTTCCAAATAAATATGGAGCACTTGCTCCCGCAACTTCTTTTATTTAATATATTAATATCACGGATTCTTCCTGTTCTGCTTACTCTCAACTTACTTAACAACAACCAACCTTTGATCAACTCATCTCACCTATCTTGTAGCAACATTGGATGCTACTGTTTATAAGGCTTAGTAATTTAAATCGCCATATCTCATTAGCTCCATCAATTCTTTATCTGTTAATTTCGCCATTGCCTAATTTGAGGCAATATCTCAATACCCTAATATCACCTTATGTTGAGGCGCTCAATTAATCAATATTCATAGTAAACTCAACGGATCCAATCCATTCCGCCATCACAACTGAGGGCATATCATCCAGTCATATCAGAATTGTGACATCACCCCCCCCCTTTGACTGGACGCTAAAACTCCTATTGCCTATACACATGGAGGAACTTTGCATGCACTCAGTTGATGATCCAACCACTAGTGAGGTCCTTGATAGTATATGCGTCCACACCTGTATTTTCAATAACTTCAAATGGCCCAATCCAGATACTGGCCAACTTGTTTTTCTGGCCAAACCCGTGATGGTCATGGAAGAGAACCATATCACCTTCCTTGAACTGTACCAACCTGCTACGACATACCTGATTGGCAGCCTGATTCCTGATCTTCTTGGCTAAGCTAAAAAAATATGCTTTGGTCTGTAATTTGATCATAATGTTTGCAAGATTAATCAAATAGCGGTGGGGTTCTATTCCATCAGTGTCTTCTACACATGAATAAAGTAACGCTGGTAGAGCTGGATGAAGGCCATAAAGCAGTTGGAATGGGCTTTTCCCCATGGTGGAATGTTAACTGATGTTATAGGCGAACACAGCAGTGGAAAGAAGGGAGGTCCAATCAGATGGTCGATCCATTACTAATTTTCATAGGATATTTACCAGAGTCCCATTCACTCGTTCAACCATTCCATTAGATTTGGGGTGGTATGGGTCATTAAACCCCACGGATACCCATAAGCTCGTTCAGTTTGGGGAGGATGTGCGAAGTGAAGTTTGTTCCGTTGTCAGTGAAAATAAACTGAGGGCATCCATGTCGCTGAATAAGACACTCCATCACAAACTTGGCCACTGTAAATGCCACCAAACTCTCATATTGCCCTTGCTTCGACCCACCAGGCCAAATGATCAATAGCCACAAGAATGTACTTACACCAGTTATCTCCTGTTGGCAAGGGACCAACAACATTTAGGGAAACACTATGCCAAGCAAAGTGTGGTTTCACTACCTGATACAAAGTCTTATGGCAGAATGGCTTCTCCACTTGGCACTGATGGCAACAGGAAATGGTTTCAAGCACATCAAAGTTCATACTTTCCCAGTAGTACCAAGGGCGCAACAACTCCATTGTCTTACCCCCATGTCTGACTGCCTTGTG
>JAKSZP010012453.1:0-48810 GCA_022478985.1 Massospora cicadina
ACACCACCCTTTGTTCCAGCCTCAAATCTGTTCACATGTGTGGCGCTGCCTGAGGTGGCTGTACTGTATGGCTGAGCGCTCTAACACTTTACACTCATCCTGCGTCGTGTGTGGCCAGTATGGAACGCTGTTCCACCGCCTGGAGAAGTGTCCTACCTCTAAAGTGATATGGCGCGAAGTTCAGCGTCTGCTTGGCCAGGATCAAACACATCCCTTCAGTCTTTCAAGAGAAATGTTTGCTATATCCATGGTATCCCCTCTTCCACCCTCCCTCCATGCTCTGGTGGTCGCAATCGCCATGTAGACTATCCACACAATTGTTTTGGATGACATCGCAGGCTCCACCCCCACCCTCTCAGAAGCTGTCCACAGATTCTGGTCCCATTTGGTGGACCACTTCCAGGCGTGGATGTTTGGGTACCTCCCACCGCGTCGCCATCAGCTGGTCTCCTCCTGGTTTCCAGTTTGTTTCATCAAATCAGACCCTTTCCTCCACATGTGTTCAATTGTGGTTATAGCCCCTTTACACGTTCCCTCCTCCTCCCCATAGTGGCGTTTCCGCTGGCAACAAGAGATAGCTTCTCTTCTCTGGGGTGCCTTCCCTGTTACTAATTTTCATTTTCTTTCATGTCTACATTCGGAAGTGTCCATCCCCTGGTTGACCTTCCCTGCAATAAATTTAAAATTCAAAATATCTTATGATTAGGCCAATAAACCGTTTTAACGTCCTCCTTTGGGGATCAAGCCTTCCAGAATAGATGGAATGTTACAGATAGCCTCTATCATACAAAAGGGCAAGGATTAATAAAGGAGTATTGGGAATCATCATCAGATGAGACTCTCTTAATACCAGAGACCGCCATCTGGAAACACTCGCACAATGGATGGACAACAATCCCAAAGCCAATAAAGGAAAGTGGCTGCAGCTTGACACCCATAGTGGATGAGAAGTGAAGATCTGAAATAAAGAGGACTTAAACGCACTGTCCGCCACAGGAATATGCTACCTTAAAATCTCAAAAAGCTTTTAAATAAACATTATTGTATATTTTTCTTAGCAATTTATCTCCAATTTGCCTCTTCACATAAGTACAAAAATAGTATTGTAACTAAGGATACATATAATCTGGACCCCAAAGAAGCAAAAGTGCTATACTATTGCCTCTCTCCAGCCATTACAATCTTTAAAGTTATCCAAAGCCAACAAAACTTCAATTTCCTACTGCTCTGGGCAGTTTTTAAAATTTAATATTCGGCTTTTTCTTAGTGAAACCAAAAAATGTGAATTGGCTGACAAAATTATAATTTTACAAACGTTGGCTTTAATAATCTCTCTTCCACTAATCTCTTTTTTTAGTACTAGATGGTCCTTCCACTAATCTCTTAAATTGTAAAAATAGATGTTTAAAGGCCTTTGATGTCAGGGTACCAACTTATAGAACTTGTACTATTATACCACTATAAACCTGGTAGTCAAGCTTTAATCTTGGCGCCTTTTTGTTGAAACCTTACCAAGTAAGTTTGAATAAATGAGTGGCTGTATATTCTATCGCATCAATCAATACTGTAAATAAATTTGATTGAAAACATAGTCACTTTTTCCGCCAATATGTACCCCAAGCCAAGATCTTGAAGTGGGTATTGTCAAAAGTCCTGATAAGATGTCAGATCTTTAAACCCACCCATTTAAGTCTTAACAAAGCCAGAATCATATATCAACGCATTCTCCAAAAAATTCTGCCCAAAACAATTATTTTTTATTATTACAAGGGGGAACTTTTCTCTATCTTTGCAATCACTTTTGCAACTTATTCAATTCAAGTCTGATTCTAGTTTGATAATATCACAGAGGAGATTAGTCTGCGCCCATGTCAGGGAGCAGTTAGGCAAGTAAGGTAAGAGGAGCAGGTGGTAGGCCCACAGCCTCAAACGTTTGAAAACGCCCCGGAGAAACTGGCAAAATAGAAAAAAAATTTAAAAAAACCGGCGGTCACTATTTCCCAAAAAATCCTCACTTGGCAAGCACAATGCAACCAGTACATCAACACTCCGCACTCCCAACCACTCTCGTCGGTGGAATATGGAGTCTATGTGTTTCTGGACATCCAACAAACAGCTCTATGGGAAAAATTTTGTGGGGATGTGCACACTTTTTTCCTGACCGCGGTGTACGTTGCACCTCACTCCAAGTCATGCAGTTGGCTGGACCTCAGTTTTGAAAACAAGGAGGCAGCAGATAAAGCTGCTGTGGTGCGCATAGTGATTGACCTCCCTGAAGGGCAACAGGTCGTTGAAACCAAACACATCAGATGGACAAAATCAACCAAACTTTCCTCACATTTGACTTTTTGCTTATCACAGTAAAACTTGCCATTTTGGAGCAACACCTGAAAAATGGTCTCACCGTTTATGGCAAAATACAATCTTTGGAGATGCAACGCTTTATGCTGATGCCACACCTGTGCACTGGCAAAGCTAACGCAGTTCTGACCCCAACTGAGGAGATTGCAAAGGACCTAACCCAGATCCTGAACTCCACATATATCAATATTGAAGGGCATACCACCCACCCTTTCTAGGTAGCCGTGGACAGCGCGCCCCCCATCTGCACCCACTGTGATACATTTGGCCATAAGGCACATGCATGCCCCACCAAGGAGGGCATAACATTCCAAGAGCACCCTTCAGCGGCCATGGCCAGCGGAGAGGCGCACTACAAACCAACTGCAAGCACCAAAGAGGCTTTCCCGTGGGGAGCACAAGGCTGCTACCTACTGGTAAAACCTATTTCCCCACAAGAGCAGAAGAAGGCCAAGCAGGCCCACAGGGCTGCGGCCAAGGAAGTGGCCAAAGTCACCACCGCTATCCCACACTCCCAACGCTAGGAGGACATCAAAACCTTCACAGCGGAAGCAACTTGTGAATCCATTAACCAATCAGATTGGGAAGCCCATGCCAATTGGGCCACCTAATCTGAGGATCTAATGGGTGACTCAATTTCTTCCAATCTTTACAACCAAGCTCCAGTCAAAACCAACTTGGTCTCCAACCTACCTGAAAAAAAATTTTTTGACCCACTCGATGGTGCACTAAACTCTTCCACACTGCAAAAAAATTTGTATAACGTCAGGGAAACAAAAATTGAAGGCAAAAGCCAACTCGAACATTTCTGCTAAAATCAACAAAACTACCAATAGCATTGCTGCAAACACCCGCGCTGCTGTGAAGGCCTGTGGGGATCTAGAGGAGGCTAGTGGGCCCAGGTGCCCACTTCCTTGCACCTAAGGTGCGATGGGGGAAACCTTCACTTTAGGGACGTTGAATATCGCAAGACTCAAGACCTCACCTTCCCAGGCTAGGAAACTGAGTTTTTTTACAAAAAAATTTACCCATGGATATCTTGGCCATCCAAGAGTCCCACTGTCCACAAGGTTCCAAGGATGCTTAAAAAACCATGCTCCTCCCATCCCTATCCTTTTGGTCAGAGAACTGTGGGGTGCTAGTTCAGAAAAACAATTTTTCAAATTTTTATCATCGGAATCCTTCCTCAATGGCTGAGTCCTCATTGTCACTTTCTCGTGGGCTGACGTGGCACATGCTATCATCAACATCTTCACCCCAACCTGTGCACAAGAACGTCAGGAATCTTTCTCATCGGTCAAATCCCTCCTGTTACCCCCAGACCCTTTCATAGTCAGCAATATGAACTGTTGGCTAAACACACCAACGGACCATTGGCCTTCCTCCTCCCACGCCCCCAGGGTCATGTAGAACTTCGCATTCTAAAGGACACCCCTGAATTAATGGATGCGCTGCTGCAGCGAGCCCTGCTTCTCAAAAACATGACGCGACCCCATGTCCACAATGGCCAATTAAAACCCATGACCCGCATAGACCATATCCTTATGCTGGCGAAATTCCAACCCCACATTTCCCACTTCAAAACAACAAAAATTGAATTCTCTGACCACCAGCTGGTCTCAATAACCTACCACCTACCTGTCACAGTGGCTAAGGCCCCACATTGGTGCAAACTCCACCATCCCAAACTTGCATCGCCAGGATTTTCTACTTAGTGAAATCAGCAACTTTTGCAAAAGAGTTTGTTACATCATTTTGTGCGACCTCATCTCCACATGGGCAGCCTTCAAAGAGGATACCATCCACCACCCTTACCACCTCTCCTCCTGACGCTCACGAGCCACATTGGCCATCATCTCGCGTGCTCTGGCAGAGTTGGCACACCTGAAGTCTAACATCCCAGCCACAGGATACAGCCCTGCATGGGGCCAGAAGTGGGCAGAGGCAGCCGCCCACCTCAACGCGCTCGAAAGGCAACACAAACATCAGGTTTGTGTTCAGTACAGGGCTAAACACATTACAGAGGGTGACAAATGCACTGAATATTTTTTTAAAAAAAATTTGCATCATTCCAAAATGGCCTGCACACAGGTGTGAAGATCAGATGATTCCATCTTGGATACGCTAGCTGAATTGGCAATCAAAACACAAAAGTATTACTCTGAGTTATACTAATCTGATCCAATTAAGCCAGCTGAAGTGGTGGAATTTCTTGACTGAACCCACATCCGTACCATTTCCCAATACCTGGGAATAATGAATTTGATTAATCCAGGTAAATTAAAGACAGCCATCCACGGTGCACCAAACCAGAAATGCCCAGGCCCAGATGGCATTCCATATGAGTTCTATAAGAAGTACTTCAAATATATATCCCCACTACTGCTTGCCTCACTTAACCAGAGACTTCTGGAAACGCCTCCTACCAGGAGGACAAGAAGCCTTCATTGTCACACTCTTCAAGAAAGGGGACAAGCTAGACTTAGCCAACTGGCACCCCATTTATTTAACTAACACAGATACAAAAATTTCAACAAAAATCATGGGTAACATTTAGGGATTGTAGCATCTGCCACCATCTCCCCAGAATAATTCAGTTTCATACCTAGAAGGTTAATTTGGGACAACGTGCACTCTGTGGCTAATGCATGCCAGTCCACAGCCTTTGGGGCACTTGTATTCTTGGACCAACAGAAGGCCTATGATAAAGTAAACTTGGAATACCTCAGGGCATGCCTCCATCAATTCCGCTTACCCCCTCGCTTCATCAACTGGGTGATGCTGCTCACGGAATCTGCAACAATGGCAGTGCGTGGCCCCAGCTTCCTAACGGAAGTAGTCCACCCTCAAAGGGGCTTGCGATAAGGGGACCCCCTTAGCCCACTCTTATACAACTTCAGCCTTGACCCACTACTTCGAAATGTGAATGCCCAACTCACTGGGGTCCATGTGCCAGGCCAAGCCCCAGTCAAGATGATGGCGTTTGCAGATTACTGTGTGGTTGGGGTGTCTAATAATGAAGATGCCAGCGCACTTGAAGCTCTAATCCAGGAGTATTCCCGGGTAAGTAATGCAGCACTGAACGCTTCCAAAACCGAAATCATCCTCTTTGGTCAGTATCAAACCTGCTGGGCCCCAGCAACCAGTGCCCTGCCCAGCCCATCTGCTCGCACACGTGCTCGCCCTCTCAGCTCACCCCACACCGCCCCACTGGTGCTCCCCTTCATTCCACGTTCTACCATAGGGCCTGTCCGACATCTGGGCATGTGGGTGGAGGCAGGCGGGTACGCGTCAGCAGTAATGGAAAGTCATATTCTAGACAGCGTGATGAAGTGCATCGCCTCCCTCAGAGCTCACCCTACTTTCTTTACTGGCAGGGTTGTTTTAGCCAACTCTATGCTCCTCTCCAAAGTCTGGTTTGGAGCCCACGCCATCCCCTTCTCCCCAAGCTTTTTCAAATCCTTGTATGCTTTGCTGTAAGGATGGCTTTGGTCAGACCGCCCACCACCAGTACGGCTAGAGGTCATGTTTGGCCCTCATCATCATGGTGGCATGGGCCTGCTTGACTTCAAAGCCCATGCTGGCAGAATCCTGTGCACCTGGATTACGGCTGTCACCGCCCCTACGCTCCCCTCCCAACACTGGTCCCGCGCAGCCTGCTCCAACTTCTCCTGCGCCTTGGGCCTCAACAATCCATCGAACCCTCACTCCCTGATGAATTACCTGGCTTCACACCCATCGGCCACAGGTCCTCACGGTACTAAAACCCACTACAAACGAATCCTCCTCTCCATACGGAGTGCTGAGTGGAGAATTCATATTAGTGGACACACCGCCCAGAGAGGCCGCCCCTCTCCTCAGTTCACACAAGAGGTACAGGGGCTACCCATCCAAGATGGCATGATCCTCATACGGCCCCATGTCCTATCCAGGGTGGACTACCTGGACATGATGGACATCCCTTACTCCATTGAGACCCAAAAAACTATCTGGAAATATGCACACCATCCTCTGTTGCAGCCTTAAATCTGTTCCCATGTGTAGCGCTGCCTGAGGAGGGTGTACCATACAGCTGAGCGCTCTAACGCTTTACACTCATCCTGCGTCATGTGTGGCCAGTATGGAACGCTGTTCCACCACCTGGAGAAGTGTCCTACCTCTAAAGTAATATGGCGCGAAGTACAACGTCTGCTGGGCCAGGATCAAACACATCCCTTCAGTCTGTCAAGAGATATGTGTGCTTTATCAATGGCCTCCCCCCTCCACCCTCACTCCATGCTCTGGTGGTTTCAATCGCCATGTGGACTATCCACACGATTGTCTTGGATGCCATCGCAGGCTCCACCCCCACCCTCCCAGAAGCTGTCCTCAGATTCTGGTCTCATTTGGTGGACCACTTTTAGGCGTAGATGTTTGGATACCTCCCACTGCGTCACCAACAGCTGGTCTCCTCCTGGTTCCCAGTTTGGTTCATCAAATCAGACCCTTTCCTCCACATGTGTTCAATTGTGGCTACGGCCCCTTCACACGTTCCCTCCCCCTCCCCATAAGTGGCGTTCCCGCTGGCAACAAGAGATAGCATCGTTTCTCTGGGGTGCCTTCCCTGTTACTAAGCTTTGTCTCTTTTGGGTCAAATTTGGAAGTTTCCGTCCCATGGTCTTCTCCTTCCTCGCAGTAAATTTAAAATATTATTACAAGGGGCGTCAGGTCATTTGATTAAGGCTTCCCTAGAGATTGAGTTGTGTCTGGTATAAAAGAGAATTGTGCATAAAATTATGTCTCATAGCTTATGATAATAACAAGAATTTTCCTCACCATAGTGTCACATCAATCACACTGTCATCAAAGATTGTCACGTCCTATGCTTCTCTAATGATAATAAATGAGGAAGATTCTTAACTAATCTATTTCCTCAAACTTTTAAGTTAAGTATTATTTTAAATTAATTAACGATTATCTAGCTCTAAGAAGTCACAAGTTCTAACCGAACTAATAATCTCAAAAGCCTATAAAGTGTCAGCCTTCAGATTTCTGGTAGTATCTAAGACAGCTTCTGTGATAAGACCTCTATTTTATGTTTATTGCAGGTAGTCAGGATATAAATGTTAAGAGAAAAATGCACAGTTGTAACTACTTTAGGTTATATAGTCATCAAGAAGACAAAGGATAGAAGAATATTGTTGTATAAAGATATTATTCCAAAGGTAAAAGAGGCTGTCTATGCTGATGATTAACATGTGCTTCTACACCAGACTAATTAACTTTAAATACATAATGTTTTGTAGTATCACCTTTCATTCTTATTGATCCTCCTGATAAGGTAAAAAATAAAGTTTTGACTATATATTATCCAATTTTTGGGAAACCCCTCATTGCTTCAGTAAAATTCCATTATCTGGATGTACATAGGTTCCAAATCTTGAGTCAGATGTCACCATAGTGGAAGTAATGGTATATAAGCTGAAGGTGTTGGCTATACAGACAGTAATTTACCAATCAAAGTGATCTCTTCTCGCTTTATAAAACAGATTATGATTTAGATCTAAGTATTATCATTAAGTATTGGACCGCTATCCATCTTACAATAAGTTCAGCAGAGTTTATACTTCCCTAAAGTATGTTTTAAAACCTTAGTGGTTTCAGCACCTGATATTAAATGACTATGACAGCTATGGTCACCTTATAGTTTGTTGGACAATTACAAGTTTAGATATTTTAGTAAGAGTGTTTTGGCTCACAATTCGGAAAAAATTGGCCAAAAGACCCTGGGCGATTCTTAGTGGAACCCCTTGAATTAGGGTAACAATGATACTATCACTCGGGCAAAAACCCCACATTTGGGCAGCCAGATTGCTCCAAATTGTCAGTCAAAGCTAAGGGTCCCTTCTGAGGTCCCTCCCTTTCATATGGCACAGCTAATACAACAAACACCGCGGAGACCGGCCCTCTTATATGTTGATAGGGGTCTCGCCAGGTTCATATATTTTCCCAACAAATGATTGGGTAAAATACATCAAAGCCTTACCTCATGGGTCAATACTACCTATCAACAATCAACTGTTCCCTAAATGTGAGGCAAGTCTCGACTGATCTGATATTTCAAATTACAATATTTCCTAATTTGGATTTTTCTAAGCAAACTGAACTTTGAGCCTCAACATCCTAAATACTAATTATTGATTCAGTAAGGGGGTTTGTTTCTTACCTCACGCAAGGACTAAAAACATATAAAAACACAAACTTTCTAGTTGTCTTGTGTTTATTTATTTTTATTAATATTAGTGATTTCATTCCACTATTTGTTTGATTTTAGGGAAAAAGCAGCTGCGAGCATCTCCCAAAGCCAAATATCCAACATAGATAACCATAAATCTTTTGAGTGTGATACATAAAACTAGCCAATTACTCACTCATTTCTCTATAAAAAGTGTAGCATATCCCAAACTTTTTCTTTTGCTTCAATCACATAATTGATTAAGACAATTGAATTTAGTTAGGGCAATTTCATATGCTGTTTCAATGTTCAACACTATATCTTTGGATTTACTGCCTGCTGCTCATGCGTAAGGTGGTGGGATAATCATCTGTGTATCTATTTTTACGCTCCTGAAGTGTCCCAAGGGTGTCTCTAATATCCTCTAAACTCCAATAATTTCTTTGTCTCACCTTAAAACTTGGCCAATCACTTCACATGTACTCAGGCGGTGTCTTATAGCACCCTGGTGCTCCCTAAGAGCAATATGCGCTTTTTCCTTTAAGTCAATTATGGGAAAATCCTCCCTACAGATCCATGGACATCATGAATATGGTCAAGGTGGTTCTTTTTTATTTAACTGAAGCAAGATGACCAGGGGACGGGCTTTACCGAGTATGTGTGGAAAATGAAGATAGATAAAATTGGGCACCCTGGGGTACTCAAATTACCCCTGTTGCCAGCGGGACTTCCAGGTATGGGGGGTTGGTGCGCTACTCCGAGGGGTTTCCCCCGCTATGGAGCAGGTGTGAAGGAAGGGGTCTGTGTGGAGGAACCAGAGTGGGAACCACGATTCTATGAGCGCCTGTTGCCTTAACCTCATATATCCATAGAGCCAGGCTTGGAAGTGCTCCAGTAACTGGACGTGGAATTTGTTGACAACCCCATGGATGGTTGGTACCATGCCCCTGAACGCATCTAAGGCAATGGTGTGGATTGTCCACATTGCAATGGGTATCATTAGGGAGTGGAGGGTAGAAGGGATCTGTGATTCAATCTGGAGCGCGAGGAGGCTCTTTGATATAGAAAATTCCTGCTCGTTTTGGATCTTAAGAAGGCGCGCGACTTCCTGCCATATGGCTTTGGTTGGGGGGCATGTTTCTAGGCGGTGATGTAGGGAGCCCTCACCTCCACATACTGCGCAGGTTGCGTGGAGGGAATTGGAGCGGTCCGTCATCCTATAGGTCCTTCTCAGACAGCGCCAGGCGTTGGCTCTTACCCCTGGCTGTAGGAGTGGGTGGTGCGTCATTCTCCACACTGTCTTCTGTGTGGTTAAATTGTAGGGTATATCCAACGCATCTAGGTATTCGATTCTAGCAATGGTTGGGGTCATAGCAAGCATGTCTCTCTGGGGGTGGTTTTCTGGATTTCTTAATTTAAAGTGGGGGCTGAGTCGTCCCCTTCCCTGCACAGTGCCAGTGTTCTCTACGGTCCATCCCATGCAGCGGATGGTTTGGAGGATACTTTGAAGTGAGGGGGGGTTTAATGCGGGCCCATTGCGGTAGGGTGTTTAGCAAGGTATGATAGTAGTCTGGGTGGGCTATGTGGGTTGGTTAATTTGAGCGCCTGTGCGAAATTAATTCTCGCTGCCCTGGACCAGAGTTGTTGCGGGAGGTCTGGGTCAAGGACTTCCTTTATCCAGGTACCCAGGATGCGGTTGGCGTGGCTCTCAAAATCTACAAGTCCCATGCCTCCGCTTGAGCGTGGGTCAAAGAGTGTTTCCATCTGTCTGGGAGGATGGGATCTGGGCCACAGCCAGCCATGGATGAGCGCGCGGATTGATGTTATAAAGGTGGGTGAGAAGGCGATTGCATGGGTAGGGTACCATAGTATTGGGAGGATGAGTGAGTTAGCAACTGCTACTCGCCCCATTAGTCCTGTGGGATCTTCCCTTGAGGGAGTTGACGCGTTTGGAGACCCGCTGTAGTAGGTTGCTTTCCATTGTCTCATTGGCATATCCCCCTGTTTCCAGCCATATCCCAAGGTGGCGGACAGGAGTGGTGGTTGCAGGTGATGCAAAGGGTAAGATGATTGGGTTTTTCCTTCGTATGAGGGTATGAGGTTCTGGTGTTGTAGCCCAGTTGTTCGTGTACTTGCCTAAGAGAATGATTTCAATTTTCCTTTTGTTGAGCGATGCGTTGCTCACCATGAAGTATTCCTCTAGGGTGCGTTCCAGCTGTTGGGCATCATTGTTGTTAGCTATGCCTGCCACGCAGTCATCCGCAAAGGACAGTATCTTGACTGTTGGCTGGCCTTGTGCAGTTATGCCCATGAGGCGTGAGTCAATTATGCGGAGGAGTGGATCAAAACTGAATTTATACAGTAGTGGGCTGAGGGGGTCCCCTTGTTTGAGCCCTCTGTGTGGTGTGATCTTGTTAGTTAGGAAGCCAGGGCCGCATACAGCCATGGTTGCAGATTCTGTGAGGAGCATCGCCCAGTTTATGAATCTGGGTGGGAGTTTTATAGCGTGTAGGCATTCTTTTAGGTATGACCAGCTAACGCGGTCATATGCCTTTTCCTGGTCTAAGAAGACCAGGGTTCCAGTTGCTTTGGACTGACATATGTTTGCAACAGGATTATGTTGTTCCAGATTGAGCGCCCTGGTATAAACCCAATCTAATTGAGTGATAGGACGTCAGAGGCAATTGCGCCTAATCTGGGTGCTAAAATTTTAGTTAGAATTTTTGTGTCAGTATTAGATAATGCGATTGGACGCCAGTTGGCCAGGTCTAATCTGTCACTCTTTTACATAAGGTTATGACACATGATTCATGACCACCAGGTAAGAGGCGTGTTTCCAGCAAGCACTGGTTCATAGACGCCAATAGGAGGGGGGCAATTTGTTGAGAATATTTTTTGTAAAATTCGTAGGGTATCCCATCAGGCCCTGGGCATTTCCTATGTGAAGCACCGCAGATTGTATCACCAAGCTCCTCTCGTGTAATTAGATTTTTAATATTGTAGTTCAGTGGTGTACTTAGTATTCCGGCGGTTTGTATAAATTTTGTGATTTTTTGTGGGTCTGTTGGCATATCGCGGTATAATCTGGTGTAATAGCGGTGTACTTCCGCCTTGACCTCCTCAGGGTCAATTGCCACAGTGCCATCGGTCTTGTGGACCTGTGTGCATGTGGGCTGGTTGCCACGGGAGTGGAATTAGCAGAAGAAATATGTTGAACGTGTTTCTCCTTCCCTTTATGAACTTACCTTTGTTCAATACTTTGATTCTGTGTTGGTGCTCAAAGATGAGGGTGTTTAGTTGGGCAGATATTTCCACCCATTTGCATCCCCAGTTGGGGCTATAACCTGGTCTCAGAGTGTTATGCTCAAGGTGGTCCAGTTCCACCAAGGTACGCCTGATTGTGGCTGTATTGGCGGTATACTTATGTGATGCGATATGTCAGGTTTTGTTGATTAGTTCCTTTTTGAAATTTGCCCATGTTGCAAGGGATCCAAAGTGAATGGGGCTGTGAATTATTGGTTTGTGGCCTCATGTTCAGCCCATTCAGTTATTTTGGGTAATTTTATGTTTTCTGGGTTTAACTTTCTCCAGGGTGACACCTGTGCATGGGTTCAGGTTGGCAATAACTGCACCGAAACAAGTTGGTGATCAGAAAAAGTGACATTTTTTGTTGCAAATTTGGAAATTCTTGATCGTTGGGATTGCGGAATGAGGATGTGATTGATGCGGCTCATTGATATGAGCGTTCCCTCGCGTATGTTGGGCTGTATCATGTGGGGAAGGAGTGGTGATCTGGGGGAGGGCATCCTGTAGGCCAAGGGATGCCTTCGTTGTGTGGAATTTGATGTGTCCCAGTGGGTATCCCCTGGGTTTGGCCATTGGTCCATGTCAGGGTTATCCCAGCAGTTAAAGTCACCCAACAGGATGGTATCTGGTGGGAGAGTGAGTGTTGGAGTGGTTTTGAGAAAACGTTTTCTCTCAGCTGTGGTGCACAGTGCATAGATGCATGCTATTGAGATTGTTTCCTCTTGGCATGTGATCATTGCTACAGGACGTGACCATAAAGGTATGACAAGGAATTTGTGATTTTTAATTTTTTGTTATTTCAGATGATCACCCCACAGTGAGACATCCATACTGATTGTGATGGTGAGACCCTGGCTGACCAGGATCCTTCTTCCCCTTGTAGATAGTGGGTTTCTTAGATGGCCAAGATGTCTACAAGGGGTTTTTGCAGGAAGTCCAGCTTTTTGGCTTGGGACATTTGAGCCCTGGCTCCCGCAATGTTTAGCGTCCCTATTGACACTGAGGTGCCCGCAGTGCCTCAGAAGCAGTTGGGAGGGCCCTCTGGCCCTAGCCCACCGCAGCTCATTTTGGCCATGCTCCGCGTCTGTACTCCAACTCTCTCAGTGACAATGTCAGTTCCCTTGATCTGACTCAATTTTTCGCAAAAATTGCAGTTTTTTGAATTTGCATTATCTTTTTCCGTACATATCTCATGATGGTTCAATGCGGGGTGCTGATTGGGTTCTGTATTTTTAGGGTTCAAATTTGGAGAATTGTGCACTGCATTTTCGCCCATATTGCGGTTTAATTGTTCCTCAAAGTGTGCATGATTGATGTCACTTAGTGACTCAGTCGAATTGCTGTGAAAATTTTCAACCTGGGCATATTGTTCTGATTGGTTGGCTCAGTGAATATCCAAAATATCCTCTTTAATTGTCCAGGGTCAATGGATGCTTCCGTGTGCACTGCTGCCTCAGCCGCTGCCCGCTTGCAGGCTTTTTGTGCCGCTTTGCATTGTTTATGTATAACTGGGTCCACAATGGAGTTAAGTCCATCTTCACTCCAGCGGAATGGGTGGTGACTGTTGGTCATTCTGGCGAAGTTTTCATTACTTTTGTCCATGGCTTCCTCACAGTAGTCTGCTTCCATTAAGCCTACCTTCATGGGGCATGCGTGTTCCTTGTGTCCCAATGAACCGCAGTGGTTGCATATAGGTGGTGCGCGTTCTGGTGTAACTTGGAATGCGGATGACTTTCCCCCATCTGCAAAGTGAAACTTTAATGTGTGGGGGATTCTTGATAAGTCATCTTCCACTTCAGGGAATGGGTTGATCATGGCAATAGCTTTGCCTGTGCACAGGGTTGGCATTAGGCAAAATCGTTGTAATTTGAGTTTCATAATTTCTCTGTAGGCTACAAGCCCTTTTCAGAGCTCCTCCTTGATTACCTTACGAGGAAGGTTTGTAGGGAGTGAGTCAAATGAGATGAACAAGGTTTTCACTTTGTTCCATCTGGTGCGCGCGGTGCACACTATTTTTTTGCCCTCAGGAAGGGCAATTTCAATGCAGACTTTTGCTGTGGCCTCCACTTCTTCAGCTGTTTCAAAACCAATATCGATCCAGCTGCAGCCCATGTTGTTAGTGGCAACATATACCGCGTGGGTGAAATGGGAGGGCTGTGCCTCGCACGTTTTCTCCTACAGGGTCAGGGACTCATCCCTAAGGAAGAGTTGGAGCCCGTGCTCCACCTTAGAAAGGGGTTGGTTGCATCGTATATACATGTATTGATCTTGTTTTATAGTAAACACCATAAACCTGGATGGTGTCTGAGTTTGTGGTTTCTTGGCGGCTTGGGTTCCTGGTCCCCCTCCAGGGCGTTTATTGCCCTTGGGTGCACCGTTTTGCGCGCCTCTTGATGCAACGCTCGCCCAGGTTATATGAGATTTATTATTAAAATCGCCCATCTCTCCTGTGTGATTATTAAAAATTGCTGTTTGAATTGAATCACAGTAACTAAAGTGATTGTTATGGGAAAAAAGCTCCCAAAGCGGTGTTCCTGCTTTCCATATTTTTAAATTTTCCATATAATGGGTTTATGGAATGGGCTTCTTAAATAAAGCTAATGTCAATATTACGCAATTATCTTACTATTATTTAAGTTATACAATAGTCTCACCATGCATACTTAGTTGTAGGTGGACATTATCCTTTATGGTCCCATTTTCTGGTATGTCACCTACTTCCCCCAGAATGCTTTGCCAGGTATATCCGGTGGGTCTGAGCGCCTACTGCACAGACCCTGTTTTTCAGTTTTTGTTTTAAAATGGGGCCATCCGCCATGAAGGGATGTGCGCCTTTGCACTATAAAGTCATTGTAATAAAAAATCATTTTAATATCTCTTCTCACGCAGCAGCTAGATCTGTGCCAATAATCCTTTTGTAGATTGCATGAAGGGCGGATGGTTAGTATGCCTAACATCTTTGGGTTGGACCACTCAAAGCATGCGCCCATTCTATGCTGCCACAGCCATGCCAGTCCACATACCCACAATCAAATTTATTCAACTGTGGAGAATCTTTTATGCTTGTGGATATAACCTTCACCCAAAAATGTAGATGCAACTGAGAAAATACCAGCCAATGAGGCTGACCCCTGGCGAGTGAATTCTATACAATTTTCCTCGCCCCATCAGCATTGCCTACCTCAGCCAATTGGGATGATGCCTGGACCCCATTTGAAACACTAATATTCAACCTCAACCACCTGCTCAAAAAACCCATACATGAATCCCCAATTCAGGTGTAAAAAACTCATTGGCATTATCATATAAATTCAATATCCTATGAAATTCAATGATACTCTTAATTTTGGGGATTATAGATGTCCTAATGCAAATTTATAGATCTTCTAAGTATTCAAAACATGTAGGAAGTTTTACTCAAATGTAAAAACTAAGTATAAATTAAAAATACTTTATTAGATAGAAATTATTGAAATTTATAGGCTTTACAGAACAAAAGGTCAATAAAAATATTAGTACCTTGCAACTAGGATCTTTTTCTTTCAGGTTGTGTTGAACTTCAAATTAAAGGTTTGCTCCTTAGATGTTGCGTAATTGACATATCCTAAAAATTCCTTTTGTCTAATGTAGGTTCAAATGGAAAGTGAGTTTTCCCAAGAGAATCTAGCATTAATTTTTGGTGATTTTTCTTTGAGGGTGAGTTTAGTTAATTTTTATCCAAAACTGACTTTGACATATTTAGTTCTAGTTTTTTTCCATCACAAAATACAACAATGTCCCCCCTCAACCCTGTCGTAGAGGAACATAAGGTTAATGGAACCTACTATCTACACAATTATCAAGGTTCTTTGGGTAAAATACATGATTTGATATTTAGATCTGACTTTATAGATAACTTTATAAGGACTGGACCATAAGACTCCAAGATTATAAGGATGACCCCCAGCTCAATAAAGTTAGAAGAAAATTAAGTTACACCTGATGATAGGTAGATCCAGAAGCTGCAAATTAGTTTTACTAGTGTTTAAGAAGATGAGAAATGGTTTACTCAGTAGCAATCAAATATAGCATAACAGTTTCATGGCCACATTTCTCATTGTGAGGTCCTATTGATCAGGAACAGGACCTTCTAATATAGTTTATACGCTGCTAGGTAATTGTAAATTTTGCCCATACAATGCCTTCTATGAAGAAATCTTGATTATGTGATGATAAATGATCCAATAAGCTAGTATAGCAGCAGGTAGGTAGAGATTACATCTCTCAAATAAGTGGCTTCCATTTTCCTCAAGAAAAATACTTGTGTAACGTTAGCTCTTTCCACGACTCATTAGTTGAGGAATTATATGGTGTGACGAATGTTTGTATGGTACAAAAAAAGTTATTTTAGTTCTTTCTACCTAAGCTGTAAAATTCAAGCCGTTTTCAGAAAAAAGGATCTAGGGGCAACCATGTTGAGCATATATTGAGCAAAAAATAACTTGGTGGCTTTAGTTTTTTCTAATGGTATCTGTATAACTACCATCCATTTCAGTAATTGGTCTATAGCTAATAAAGTATAGGTCCATATATGCCTATAGGTAATGTACCTACTAAATAACACTAACAACACTAAATGGTCCCAATGGTGCTATCACTTGATCCTTATATTTAGCATCTGATTGATCTTTATTTTCTAACGATTCAGACAGGCGTCTATTTCCTCATGTATAATATCTAACATGCAAACACAGTAATAACGTTTTACAACTACTCAAAAGTCCTTTAACGCTCTCATGCCCAAAAGTGATATCTTCTAGTATAGCTTTATTCTGAGAAGAATGTTAAATATAAGGTACAAGTTTCCATTATCATTAAATATAATATTGTTCTTTATTTGCATATTTGTGGTCATTTTTATCACATTTTTAGACAGATGACTTTCTAACTCCTTTAACTCCTATCATTTAATTAAGTCTAAATCCGATCCTCCTTAGGATTCACAACAGCTAGAACAAGCAATTTTGGAAAACCCCTCTTCATTTTGATGGATAGCGCCAGGCCAATGCTGATTGGTTAAATCGTAAAAATGAATCTGTAGAGACCATTAAGCCAGCTGGCCATCAAAATCCTGAAGTTTTTGCAACTACTCCAATGAAGAATGGTCTGTAATAACTGTAAAGTGTAATCTGTAGAGATAAAGATTAAATTGTTTAATTGCTAAAAGCGCTTATAAACACTCTCTTTTGGTAACACTGTAATTCCTCTCAGCCCTGGACAAGGCCTTACTAATTTAAACTACAGGATAATAAACCATAATATTGTTATGTTGATCTATAATGGCGCCTACTGCAACATTACTAGCATTAATAAATAAATAAATGTTTATCAAATTGAGGATGAAACAGGATGATGAGTAATTAAATCAGTTCCTAATTATTAAAGTTTTTTCTTGTTGTGGTCTCCATAAAAAAACTCCTTTTTGTAATATGTAAATTATAGGCTTGCTAAATCAGCAAATCAGAATATAAATTGAAGATAATATTCCACCATCCTGGGGAAGGCTTGTACTTTAAAAAGCTTATTCTTGATGGAATCTTCTCAAAGCACTGATTTTTATATGGAATAGGTTAAATATCCTATCTGAAGCTCAATGTCCTAGAATATCCATCTCAGATTGAATAAAAGGAACACTTATATGGCTTTAACTTTAGTAAAGCTTGCCAGAGTCTGTTAAATACTTTTCTTAATTGTTTTAGTGATCTGAGAAAGTTTTAGAGGTATAAAATTATGTCATTAAGTTATATCATGATACATGACACCTTGAGATCTCCCAAAAAGACGTTTTAGCTCTCTAGAAAATTGCTGGAGCATTTCAGAGCCCTTAAAAAATCCGCGTAAGCTCATACACCCCTTCACTAGCTACCAGCGCACATTTAGCTCTAATCATTGGGGATGCTTATATTTGTCAGTATCCACTTGTTAATTCCATTGTAAAGAAAGATAGAGCTCCATCTAAAAGTCTAAGAGAATCTTCAATTCTTGGTAAGTGTTAACTATTTTTTTCTAGCAAATTGGATTCAAAAGGTGATAAACCATCATTACGCAGTTTACTCCATCATTCTTTTGCACCAACAAAAGTGGAGAAACCCAGGGACTTCGAGAGGGCACTATTAACCTTGCCTTAAGTAATTGTATAAGTTCAGTGGTCACTTGAAGCCAATACAATTTTAATTTATGATAAGGAATAGACCTGAAGGGCTATTCATCTCCAGTTTCAACATTTGCAATAACTTAATCTTTTCAAGTTACATATAGCATAAGAAAATAGGTCAGCATACTCATTCAGTAACTCTTCTACTTGATTTTAGACTTCTTGAGTAAATCCTTTTCAATGGTAGCTTTAAAGATATTGATTGATGGAGAATCAGAGTTTAAACTCATAAGACTACCAAAATACATAATTGAATCAACCTTGCTGATAGATAACATCAAAGATATGAAATAGGCATATTGGGCCCTATAGTTTGATCTTGATTCATTTTCCTAGCACTAAAAGGTCCCAACTTGAGCTTAATTTATTAAGTTGGCCAATAGTACAGAGATTGAACCTGCATAAGCTGGACCCTATAGTTCAGGATAAGGTCTAATTTATAGCACTAAAAGTTTCCAACCACCTTTATTTCTAATTATGTATCTTCAAGTATCTAAATTTGTACCTTTGTATCAACAATGTCTTTATATAATGGAGGCACCGCAACGGATTTTAAAAGATATAGGGGCATCCCTTCATTTCTACCTATCACATCTGGTGGGAGTCTATCTTTATCTCATAATATAATACTCAAGTCTTCCAATCTTATCATAAGTTTTTAAAAGATAATACCAAACTTTAATCTCTTTTCTCTAATATTTACAGGGCTCAAATTAAAGGTACTTGGTGTCCAAGGTGGGAAAAATCTTTCATAGTAATGTTAATTAGCAGTATAATATTTATAAATATCAAATGTAGTGCTGAATGTGCTGCTATTGGTTTGAGGAATGAAGGACTGGTAGTACCATATTCTTTATAGTGATGAAGGTCTGGAGCAATTTTTATTCACTTTATCACTCAAAAGAAATAACATTGACAGGAGAACCACTGCAGATTATAGCATAACAGGTATATATACCACAACTGGTACTCAAGTAACTACAAGTCCAAATCGCGTTAGCAAGGTCAAAAACATAGGTACTTCAATTAAAGAAGAATAAGAAGAAGAGTCTTTGTTGGTTTTACTAACTTTTATTAAATTATTTCCACAGAAAGAGCAGCAGCATCAGTTAAGTGTTCATCCTGAGGTATAAAATCCTAGTCAGCATGAAAGACTCATATTTAATGCTGACTGCTCTATTGCCTCCTCATTAGCTTTTCTATTATGTCTTTACTTTTCATTATGACTTACCCTTTGCATTAGCTACACCAAGGCCAATCATCTTTTCTTGTCTTATTGGCCTGAACTCAAAGTCAATTTGATGAAGTTGGAGCAGTAGAAGGTTTAGCTATAACAAGAGTAAAAATTGAAATTAAAGCTTCTTTGATTTTACAAATCTTGGTTAAAGTTTGCTTAAGGACAATCCTATGTAATTGAATATTAGGCTAAGCTTTAAACGCTAAATTTACTGCAGTTTTGCATTATCAAGTGTAATACAATTTGTTTTAAAATAAAGATTGGGTACTATCATAAAATCAACTGGCAAACTCAACCATAATTACAACTTTTTTGTAACTAAATGGCCATGAAATACTATTTTTGACTAACAAGCACTTGATCACTTTCAAATTCTTGGACTAAGGCAGTCTGCACCTAATTCAATATTGGCCTTTTTTAATTTTGGTAGTCATTATTTCTCTAACATCAATATATAGACAAAGACTAATATTCTTACCCTTTTGTCAATTTTTGCTGCTTCCATCGAACTTTCATAGGCATCAAGGAATGAGGCAATAATTACTTCTACAGGTATAAACTTCTATTCAAAGCTAGGTTAAAACTAGGTTAGAACAGGGAACCAAGAGATTAACACTAATATTAGGTACAACATAGAAATCTCAGTCTTAAATTATTTTGGTGTACGTTCTTATACAATCTTCATCTCAGCTAATCCTAATTAAACATCTCAGCTAGTCTAGTTCACCTTGAAACTATCTCCAGTAACAATAAACTATAAAAGGGGGTGGAAGGTGAGTCAGTAGGGCGTACAGCTACCACCTGAAGGTTGCAGGTTCAATTTCCGCCCTTCACACATTGATTGGGGTGCCAGCTGAATGAAGCTTATGGTGATTAGTAGGTCTAATAACATGAAAACCTTACCCATGACGTAACCAGAAAAAATTGAGTCCCAATTTGGAGGTGGAAAACTTTCTTAAACAGAGTTGACCTTGCTCAGATTGCATGTCAATGCTTTCCCTCTTTTGGTAATTTTGTACCCTGGATGGCTTGCCTCAAATAAATAAAATAAACTAAAAAAATATAATCTAAATACATTAACTTAGAGTAAAGCTGATCTTGAGGGGCTTGTGATTTAAGTTGTTGAGCATCAAAATTATATTCACAACTGCTGACAAGGGTAACTATTTCTGCTTACTTTAATTAATCTACTGAACAATAGTTGGTAACTTGAGTAAATCATATAAGTTCTCAATTTCTTCAGATTATGCATCTAGGGTTAATTGCAGATCCATCAAAGATCCAACTATTTGAACTTAACTAGGCCCTGCGACATTTCTAAGCTGAGAACTTAAAAAACAAGTGTGATATAATTTTGCTCTTTTTGTATCATCATCAGAGATGGATACAAATGTTCCAGTATTCAGAGGTCCTGGAGGTTCTTGCCCTACTTTATTATGCTCTTGAACAGATAGGCCTTGTACTCGTTGTTGTAATTTATAGAAGTGGTTTTCTAATAAAGTTATATGTTGAGATAATCAGAATTGAATAGATGAATTTGGTTATCATTATTATTATTATTATTAGGAATTGCTTTTCTTTCTCCTAAGCGTCACTTTTATAGAGCGAAGGAAGATTCAAGTTGAACTCAAACATTCAATAATTGGTACAGAAGGAAAAGATGCACAACTCCAATCAGAAGTCCTGGGCGAACATTGCAAAGGGTGGTAATTCCACCAACATGTCGTTCCCCAAGGGCATCAAATGCTCCCACAAGGAGCTCCTGGTAAGCCATGCAAACCAGACCAAACAACAGATGCAAGTCCCTACTAAAGGGTACTTGAAAGTGCTGCACCAGCATATGCTTTATAATAAAATCTGCCATTCACTCCCCTCCTCCCCCGTTAAGCATGGGGTTAAAGTGAACTTTGGGGTCAAACACCCAGAGATCTTGTTGGCGATCACAGAAAAAAGAAAAATTTAATTTGAAAATGCCATTTTTATTAAGCAAAAATTCTGTTGAGGATTTATAGATATTGGCTTCGCCACGGCAGAGCAAGCAGAGCTGCGGCAAAGGTCATCATTGAGGTAACTGTCAAAGGCGTGCCCCACCACATCAAGGTACACCGCACCTGCTGGAACAAGGAGAATGACCTTTTCATCTCCATCAAAGATCTCCCAACTGATGCCCCCATGACTTCATTGAAGCAGAGCTAATCAAAGGCCTTGAGGAGTAAAGAAGAGTAAAGCAGTTTAAGCTGCAATGCTTCCACCTAATGCCAGAACTCTGCAGCGGAAAGGCGATTGCAGTTAGTGACCCCAAGCCTGAAGTAGAAGCTGACCCCAACCTGATCCCACATGTCGCACAGTTCATCTTACTGGAGGGACAAGCATCTGACCCCTTTAAAGTCACCCCTGAGAAGGCTCCTCCCATCTGCCAACACTGCCAGGCACTTGGGCATCGGGCCCATGCATGCCCAGCTGTAGGCAAGCAGCAGGAGGAGGAGGACCCCAAGGAAATTGATGAAAATGACAAAAATTTTGGTAAACTTCAGGTGGCAACAGCCCCATTCAATTGGGGGGAACATGGCGAGTATCAGATCATCGAACAGATCACTGCCAAATAGTGCAAAGCAGAGGAGAAAGTGAAGTGATGAGCAGAGGCCAGAGCGAGGGCTGAGGAAGCTAAAAAAGTGAATCAGATGCCAGAAACCAATAATTCTGGAAATGTAAACCATTTTGAGATCCTGAGAGTGACCCCAAAGAGCCGATGGAGGGGACAGCAAACCAGCAGACGCAGGTGGCAACACAGGGGCAGACGTACCCATGGGAGTGGAAAACAAACCGGTGCTGGTTCAAGCCATAGTTTACAATCCTGGTCACCTACCTGTGCTCTCAACAAAAAACTCTCAAAAAAGGGTTACAAAAATTTTCAAGATGGCCCAGCTACTGATAGAGTGAGTGCTGCCTCAGCTCGGTTCAGCTCAGTGGCGCAGAGCTCCCAGGTGGGTACTCGAAGCTTAAAGTGCTTAAATCATGATAGAGCTGGGTCAAATGGCCCAGAACTATCTGATTAAGGTAGATCAGGCGGATTGGACAACCCGATCACATTAAGGACATGCAATATTGCAGGGATGAAGGCCGCCACGTCCTGGGCCAAGAAAATTCAGCACCTGCAAAACCCTCTGGCTGACATCCTGGAGATCCAGGAGAGTCACTGCCCAAGGGGGAGGAGCCTGAGTTGACCTGAATACTCCTCCCAAACTTCTCAACTTGGTCCACCCTCTGCAGGTTCATGATCAAACCAGGCAGGGGCATCACCATCACATCCTCAACTGATCACCTAGGGGCGAGAGTCTTGGCCATCACAATCACCTGGTAGGGAAATCAGTACACCCTAGTCAATACTTACACCCCTAACATCCCAGCGACCACGCCAACTTCTTTGAAGAGATGGCCAATTTACCACTACTAGAAACAGCTTCCTCCTAGGGGACATGAACTGCTGGCTCACAAGAGCCACAGACAGATGGTCCCCAGACATTGATCATCCCTGCGGGCACCAGGAGCTTGCGTCGCTCATGGCCACATTAGGGATCATTGATGCACACTCAAAGGATGCGCCAACCCTTGAGCACATGACAAGGCCACACGTCAGAGAGAACGAGCTGCTCTCAATGACATGTATTAGCCTAATATGCATCCCGGCGACCCTCAAACGTATGATAGAAAACTTTGAGACAGTTAGTGTCACCAACTCAGACCATCAGTTAGTAAGTATTACCCTGAGTTCAGAACTGCAGGCACAGCCACGCCCAAAATGGGAGAAGATTCACCCACAAACCATAGCTAACATCAGCTTTGCCCACTGGTTAGCAGTCCAAACCCTGGCTAGTGATGTGAGGGACCCCCTCTGTGAAGACCTGATCCAGACCTGGGGACGCTTGAAGGCTGAAATGGTTGCCACTGCAAAACTTACATCCTCCAGGAGGCACATGGCTGAGACATTGGCTCAAAGGGCGATCAACCAATGTGCACATCTCAAGAGGAATGCCCCCAAGTGGGCCACAGCACCAATTGGATGAGGGAATGGGTTCAGCTCACCCTCAAGATCCAAGGCTTCAGCAATCAAGCACAGGAACGGATCACATTACAGGCAGGAGCAAAAGTGGTGGCTGAGGGTGAAAAATCATCAAGATTCTTCATGTGTCAGTTCACCGCCTGGAAATCCTGAACCTGATGTGATGCTCTGGGTTCACAAGCTGGTACCATAGCACGCTCCCCAGAGGTGCTAGCAGGCATAGCCCATAAATACTAGACAAAGTTATACTCGAACAAGGGCGCCTTACCTCAGGACATCGAGTCCTTCCTTGCAAGGGTGGAGCCACCCCCAACCCTAGACATGTCAGCACTCACAGCTCCAATAACAAAAGAGGAACTCAATGCAGCAATCAAGAGCCTTCCCTGGTGGAAGGGCCCAGGACCTTATGGGATCCCATATGAATTGATTATGACATTCCCAGACCTCCTCAGCCACATCCTCCTTGCTGCGCTAAACAGATGCTTGGATGAGACCAAGCTCATGCCTGGGGGATGAAGCACTGCTGGTTCTCCTCCACAAAAAGGAGACACACATTCACTCGACAACTGGCATCCAATCTCGCTGACAAACTCCAACTCTAAACTGCTTTCAAAAATCCTGACACGACATCTAGGGACCATCAGGAGGAATATGATCTTGACAAACCAACATGGATTTGTCCCCGGCAGGAGCATCTGGGACAACATCCATATGGTTGCCAACATCACCCAATCTAACTCTAGCGGAGCATTAGTATTCCTAGACCAACAAAAATTTACAACAGGGTATACTGGTTGTACTTACACTGTTGCATGTAGAGAAAACACCTGCCATAAAAATTTATCAACTGGGCAATGAAGCAAATGATGGCGACAAAAATTTCAGTTTTAGGCCTTGGGTTCCAGTCGGCCAAAATCTCACTACAATGTGGGGTGAGGCAAGGGGACCCACTGAGCCCCCTGCTGTATAATCTGGCTTTTGACCCAGTGTTGGTGGCGGTGGAGGCAGAGCTGGAAGGCATCAACATGTGCGGGCAGCCACCACTGAAAGCTGTGGCATATGCTGACAATGCAGTCATAGGAATCTCAAGTTTGGAGGACTTGGAGAAACTTGAGTCAATCATCCAACAATATGAATCAGCTAGTAATGCAAGAATTAACAAAAACATAAATCTTACCTGTTGGTGGCATGAGAATCACCAATCCAAAAAACTGGGGTGGCAAAACTCAAACCAGAGTTTGCCCACTGGCCCTGACAAGAGCCACCCTGCCACCTGCCACCCCCACTCAGCTAGAAATGGTATCTGGGGTGGGTGACAACTGGGCCTTATATACCCAGCGCCGTGGACATCCAAGGAAGACTGACATCATGGTGAGTCAGATGAAGTGAAACTGAACAAATGACTATATCCAAAAAATGCATACAGAAAAGTCAAAAGTCAGATTGGCCATAGATGCAATAAATCAGGAACCAGCTTTCAATGTCAATAATGATGTCGTTGTCACATTAACTGATCTGAATTTAAATGCAATAATCAGTCCAGATAAGCAGGTAAGTGATACAATTAATTATAGGTTTCAGAAATCACCCAAAAATGATGGCATCAGCAGTGAGTCAAATGGCTGAAATGATGAATTCAATTTAAAAAATCTAATGTGAAATACTGAAGTTTCAAGCATTAATTTGAACGAATTAAACAATTTATTACAGCAAATCAGAAGCTGAGACTTTAATTGCAGGTCTCAGACTGCCACCAAGTATGACATAATCTGTGATGAATCACCCAGCCGCTCTGACAAAAATAATCTAAATAATTTAATGCATGATTCCAATGTCTTAGAATCCAATACAGGCAATTTAAATAATTTGAACACACCAATCAATTGTTGAGACTTAATTGCAGGTCTTTGCTCATAGCTGATTATGATGTAATTTGTGATGAATCAGGTGGCCAAGCTGCCAAAACCGATTTGCACCACTTGACATGAAATTACGAGGCCTTAGAGCCCAATCAAAATAATTTATAACTATCAATTCACCCAATCAGAAGTTGAGACCTCAACTGCTGGCCTCTGCACATCGCTGGGGAGGAAGTAATTGGTGGCAGATCATTTCCCCAGCCAAACCCACGTAACTCACAATGTCCAACGTGAAAATCAAGAAGGATTGCGGCGAATGGAAGCAAAATCTCAAAAAAATAATAAATCAAAAAAATCAAATTTATTTGGCAAAACAAAAACAATTCTCCAGCATGCAACAACCATCCCTGCCACCCCCAAATACCCAAAAATAACAAAAAACTGGGCAGAATCCAGGCCCCATTTAGGGTGATGCCTTCAGGCAGCCCAGTGAATCACCTGGGCATCACCCTGAACCCCAACAGGCCAGACCTGCCCGGGATTGAGGATGGGCTCATCTGGAAGCTTGCATCCCGCATCACCTCCCTCAGAGGGAGGCAAACGGGATTCATGGGGTTAGTTGTGGTCCTGAATTCCCTCCTGCTTCCAATCCTCTGGTTCCCAGCTGCAGTTGTTCCCTTCTCCTCAAACTTCCACAACTACATCAGGGCCTTACTTCAGTCATGGCTGTGGGAAGGCAGAAGAGCCCCAATACAAATTGGCCTGCTTCACGGACCAAGAGCAGAAGGAGGCCTAGGCCTCACTGACCATGTCACCCAATCCAATAAGATTTTTTGTAAGTGGATAGTCAGAATAACAAGCCCAAACCCCAAACTGAACCACTGGTCGCACGCTGCACAAATCAACCTGGCCAGGGACCTCAGACTTGCTAATCCCACAGCCTAAAACACCCTCCTGTCTTACCTGGTAGCTAATCTGAATGCCCACAGCCCACACCAGTCCTCAAATTTTTCCCATGCAGTATTGAAGATCATCCATCGAGATGTGTGGCTGTTCCCTCTCAGTATAACAAGGGAACAACGTAGTTGAGGGTTTGCAAACCATGCCTACACCAAGGAATGCAGGGACGCACAAATCTCAATGGCAGATTACCCTCCGCTTATAGCAGAGCCCTATCCCATATTGACCTCATGGATCATAATGATCAGCTATATGACGAAAAAACTCAAAAAAAGTTGGAAATTTGCAACCCACGATCTACTTCACCTGAAAATCAGGTGCATGTCTGGCAATGCCTGCACAGGGCCTACCAAACAGCTGAGCAGTCTAATTCAACCCAGGAGCACTGCAGAGTATGTGGCGCAAAAGACACCCTGCTGCATAGGATTAAAGAGTGCCCAACGGCCCAGCTTGTGTGGAAACTAGTGTGGAAACTAGCGTGGCCACTGATGGCACCCAACCGCTTACCCACTGAACTCAGTCTGATTGCAAATTTTATGGAATTTAATATTGAATCATCAATCCTAGAGTTGCTTTGAGCGGTTATTTTTGCACTATCCCTATGGACAATTCATACAATTTACCTTGAGGCAATTCATAACCCAGCCCCAAATCCTGTTGAGATTTTCAATAGATTTAACAAAAATCTAACTAAAGCATTCAATATTTGGTTGTTTGGTAAAGCAATTCCACGCCAACTTCAGAGGATGGTGCAGAGCTGGCTTCTGCTACCCTTCCCAACTGTTGAGCCAAAAATGCAAACCTTCCTCAACAGCATAAATTTATTGAGCATCTCAAGCAAACCCCTTCCAACACCGCCAGGTCCCATGGGAACACTGGCCTCAACATTTTCCCCCGGTACTCAGGTTTAGGTCAAGCCCCTTTTATTTCACTTCCCCCTCTCTTTGGTGTGGCATATTTGTCCCAAGGTCAGCCCACCTCAAATAAAATTATTATTAGGGGTGTGGCATAGTCAGGAGGGCGTCCCACTATCACCCCTCACGTTGTGGGTTCAAATCCTGTTGTGGCAGAAATTGCATTAATTGCATTTTCTGTGCCAAGAGGATATCAATACATGTGGATTCATGCACCATGCCTCAGTCTGACCAAGCAAATCAATGAAGTTAGATTCATGTAATCCTGGCCTATCAGAACATGCGCAGGAAGGTTTTACCCCAGTACTTGGGTTTTGACCTCCACTCCTATATTGTCACTCCCTGCTCCTTATCCTCTCTATTGATGCGGTATATTTGTCCCAAGGTCAACCCACCTCAAATAAAATCATTATTATTATTATTATTATTATTATTATTATTATTATTATTATTATTATTATTATTATTATTATTATTATTATTAGATTGACTGGTACTATTAGATATTTTAATAATATGAGGTTATAATTGTTAGTATCTATTCAAGCAAGGTCAACCAGGGGATGTACACTTCTGATATAGTGAGGATAAAATAATGATTTAACTGTGAATAATCAAACACCCCAGAGGGTTCATAGTCCCTCTTGTTGTCTCCAGGACCAAAAAGTTTAGGATGATAGGAGGCTTTATGCTGACTTATCCTTGGATGCAGAATGAGTGAAGGAAGAGTCAATATTTAGGAACAATATGGGGAACCATGTATTAATTTGTCCTTCTGTTGCATGAGGTCATGTTTCCAAACAACCATGCTTGGAAATGTTCTAATATATGGCAGTGAAAATGATTAAATGCTTCTTGGATGGTAGGCGTTGCTCCTGTAAACTACTCAAGTACTATAGTATTAATTGTCCATAGTGCTTATGCTACTATTAATGCCCGTAAGGATGGTGGGATAGGTGACTCCATGTTGAGAGCAAACATGTTCCTAGCCAAACTAAATGATTGTCCATTGACTTGGCAGAATAGGCGCATGATCTCTTTCCAGATAGCTAATGATGTTGGACATTGTTCTAAATGGTGAGCTAGGCTTCCATATTAGCCACATATTGTGCATGAGGAGTGGGCAGCGTTAGATCATTCTGCTGTGCGATATACTCTTCTCATGCATCTCCACACATGTGCTCATATCCTGGGTTGTAGTAGTTAGTGATTTGTGTATCTCCAGACCATTCTTTGGGTCTCTAGGCTGTATGGTATATCCATATGATCCAGGTAATTAATCCTGGAAATGGTACTCAGATTTTGGCTTATCATGTTATCTGTGATTATTTGGATCTTAACTTCCTGTCTGTGAGTTAGCCTTGGGCGTCCTCAGTAACTGATCTGGCCACATATGTGAATCTTCCACTCTACTCTTCTCATGACTAGAAGTATTCTTTTAAAATTTACAGGAGTGCCATGTGGTCCTGCAGCTGTAGGGTGAGACGCCAGATACTTAATTAATGTGTTTGGATGATCTGGATTCTTAATTAGAGTGCTTATGTAAGAACAGACCTTGCTGTTTTAGCCCAATATATATCTGGAAGGTCTGGCTAGTCACATGAGCTATACAGGATCCTAGTATATGGGTCGCTTGCTCTACACAATTAGTTAGCCCTATACCTCCATTCCTCCTGGGGACAAATAGGGTTTCAAGGTGTGCAGGGGAATTATGGTTGGACCAAAGCTATCCCTGTATTAAGGCGTATATTGTATTAAAAAAGGACGGTGAGAAAGTAATTGCATGGGCTGTAAACTATATGTTAGATAATATCATGGAGTTGGCTATCATAACTCTTCCTGTTAGACCTGTTTGATGTCCATGTAAGAATGCAATGAGTTTTGTTTTTTATCTAGTTGATTTTCCACCATGGTGTTAGCGTAACCTCCTGACTCTAACCATATTCCCAAGTGACGGAAGGTCCAGTTGCCAGCTTGGTAGTGAAGGAAAGTTTCAGTGGGGTAATTGCTGTCTTTGTCTCCTATGTCTGGTGATGAGTCTCAATGCTGGATTGGTCTGTTAACCCAGGGTAGATGGCGTCTAATGTGTCTGATTTTTCCCCAGGAGTATGATTCCTTTTTTTCAGTGTTAAGTGATGAGTTGCTTATGGATTAGTATTCTTGTATTATATTCTCAATTCCTCAAGAAACCTGGTTGTTGAATATACCCACCACGCAGTCATCAGTGAAAGCCATTATTTTGATTGGTGGTTGGCCATAGACATTGATTCCATTCAGAAGGCGTTTGTATTCCGTATTAGATATCAATACTAAAATTGTATAGTAGAGTGCTTAGAGGGTACCCTTTTTTTTTTTTTGAGTCCTCTCTGTGGAAAAACTAGATTAGTTAAAAAACATGTTCCGCGCACAGCCATAGTGACTGACTCTATTAAAAACATCACCCAGTTTGTGAATTTATTTGGGAGTTTGAATTTTTTAAGGCATGCCCTGAGATAGATCCAGTTCAACCTGTCAAGTCCTTCTGTTGATCTAAAATACAAGCGCTCCAGATGCTTTATATTGGCAGACATTTGCAACTGTGCAATTTTGTCTCATATGGATCTTCTTGGGACAAAACCATATTGTGATGTGGATATCACATCAGTTGCAATTTCCCCTAATCTTTTGGCCATAACTTTTGTGAATATTTTAGTATCAGTGTTGGTTAGGGAGATTGGGCGCCAATTGGATAGGTTTAGTCTATCTCCTTTTTTAAATAGAGTGACATTGTATGCTTTCTCATCTCCATGTAGAAGACATGTTTCCATTATGCACTTGTTCATGGAAGCTAAAAGAATACTAGATATGTTAGTACAATATTTTATAATAAATTCATATGGAATCCCATCAGGTCCTGGGCATTACCCTCTTAGTGCACCGTGTACTGCTTCCCATAAATGTTCATGTGATAATAGTTTAATTAAATTGTTGTTTTGAGCTTCAATGTAATTATGTGCGTTTGCAATAAAGCTTTCAATTTTTAGTGGTCTAACCGGTTCAGATTTCAATAAATTTGTATAGAACCTGTGTACTTTAGTTGCAACTTCTTTGAGTGTTTTTGCTATGGATTTATCCAGTCATCAAACCTGTGTTCAGGATATCATTTTTTTGGCTTGAAATTTTGGAAAAATAGCTCAAACAAGTTTCTCCATCTTTTAGGTTTTTTGCTCTATATTGAACCCCAACTCGGTTTTGATGTTAATGTATCAGGGTGTTTAATTGTGCAGAAACCTCTGCCCATTTGCGTCCCTATCCAAGGCTGTATCCTGTTCAAGGGACATTATTTTTCAGGAGATTGATTTCTACCAAGGTGTGTTTGATGATGGCGGAAGTTGACCAGTATTTTCTTGACGCTGTGTTCAATTTGTTTTGTTGTTGATTTTTTGAAATTTTCCCAGATGATTAATAGATCTGAACAGAAAGGTGTTTGAAAATCCCGTGTTAAGGATATTTTTCCACCCAGGATTGAATTTCAACTTGTCTAAAATTTCTGGGCTCATTCTTCACCACCTGGGTGCTTGGATATTTGTTTCCACTGATGTGAAGGACGCCAAAACTAGCCAGTGGTTGAAGAATTCGATTTTTGTAGTCTTGATTTTTATGAATTTGGTGTCAGAGAATTAATGGTGCAGGTATTAGGTCTATCCATTATATAGAGATAAGTATACCATTATCAACATGTGGGCATGTCATGTTCTATAGGAGGATTGCCCATTTAGGTAATGGATCATATAGTCCCAGGGTGGCCTTTACCAGTCAAAGTTCCACTTTCCCTTGTGGTGTCTCCATTGTGCGTGGCCATTGGTCAGTGTCTGGGTTGATCCAGCAGTTCATATCTCCCATGATGAAAGTGTTTGCTGGAGGATGGAGTTGTGTTAGAGCTGTTAAAAACCTTCACCATCCATTGTACAATTTGGTGCATACACACTGGCTATTGTGTGCACTTCTTTGTGCCATGAGAAGGTAATGACTAGTATCAGCTGTTCAAAAATGAACTTTTATTAATGAATAATATAGTTTTGGTTCGCACATACTATCACCCCACAATGTTGTGATTAAAACGATATTTTTGGAAGGAGCATGTTTTCCCATGCCTCCTTCATTCCCTGTAAACAGTAGGTTTCCTGCATTGCCAGGATATCCACAAGTGGGTTTCGCAGAAGACTTCACTTCTTGGCCTGGGACGTTAAGGCCTTGAGTCCCACTATGTTCAGCGTCCCTATCTCTACTGAGACGCCCAATGCACCTCAGGAGCGGTTATCAGGGGCCCCTGGCCCTACTCCCTCGCCCTCATTACTCTCCAATGCATTTTTGTTGCAGATGGCATAATTATGAATAGGATTTGAAGTGTATTCTGCCCCTTTTTTGTTACTGCTGGTTTTGCTCCTCTCCTGCCTTTGCTGGATTTCAATTTAACATCGTGGTGCACTTGTGTGCTCTTATTGGCCACATTTTTATTTTGTGCATTCCATTGTTGATTTTTGCTCCCAATTGGGTTGTACTCCAAAATTTTCTTTGGGTGGGGGTGTCAAACCCCTGTTTTGCCACATTTGCTTCCAAATTGGGTTCTACCAAATCCATTCTGTTTGGATTGAATGTTTAGTTTTCTGTGAGATTTTGATTGTATCATTGTTTCAAGTTCATTCATGTCTTCCTGGATCTGTTCAGGAAAGATGTTTGATTTTGCCAAGGCCTTTGCCTTGGCTGTGGCCAACTTGTGAGCTTGTTTGGACATTCTTCATTCTTTCAGAAAATTGGTCAATTATTTTATATTGTCTGTATTCTCCCCGGTTGAATGCTTGTGTGGTGTCTGTAATTTTGGCGTACTTTGAGTCATATTCACCCATTTCTTCCTCACTGAATACCATTTCTCTTAGGCCTTCTTTAATGGGACAAGCATGAACTTTGTGCCCAAAGGCCTGGCAGTGGGTTCATATGGGGGGTGCGCTCTCCATAGTTGTGTGGAATAATTGAGTTTTAATATATCAAAAATAAAGGATGCATTGTGGGGATTTTTGTGATATCCTCCACTATCTTCTGGTTTGGGGAAATGATTGTATTTGTTTTACCAGTGTAAAGGTTCAGAATCAGCTGAAATCTTTGCATTTCAAATTGTTTTATTTCTCCATAGGATTCCAAGCCTTCCTGGAGATTTTGTTTGACTACTGTGCGTGCCAGTAGTCAGAAGGTAGTCAAAATTTTATAAATGTCTTTGGATTCTGTCCAACATGTGCGTTTGGTCAATACCAAATGCTGACCATTGGGAAGGTTAAGAACAACACTGACTTTGCTGCTTCATTCGCTTCTTCTGCTGTTTTAAAGCTAAGCTCTACCCAACCTTTGCAGATAGTATGGGTTGTCAAGTACACCGCATTTGGGAGTAATTTTTGTTGAGCTTCCCCAAATTTTTTCAAATTGCCAGTGTCTCTGTGCCCAAGGATACATGTATACCATGATCCACTGACAATAAAGGTTGCAAGTGGGACACTTCCATATAACTGCAGTACTTTACTAAAAAAATCCACAAAACCTGCGGAGTGCGCCACCTCAGGTTTTTTGTTTTTACTGTTATTTTTGTTTATTCCTGTGCGCTTGGTGCCTTTAGGGCGGTGTATATCCAGGTCTGCTACCCTTTACCGTATTTGCCCAATTCTGTACTTATTTATTAATCATTCTCATCTCACCTGGTATTGATTATTAAATTGTTCTGTTTGAATATATCATTTACTAAAAGTGATATTAATCAGATAAAAAAGATGAGTTTGTAATTTTTTACAAATTGTTTATGTAGATAACTTGTATTCTCTATCTATCATGGTAATTTGTCTTAGGATTTTGTCCATAAGATGACACTTTTATTTAGTATTGCTTCTCTGTTATCACAAACAAAGTCAGAGGCTACTTTATAAAAAATAATCATATTGATATGCAACTCGTGAATCAATCCAATTAATTAGAAATTTCAAGATTATGTATGCCCATGATCTTATGTAAAATAATGCACAGCTAGGTGAAAAAAAACGAAGATATCAACAAACTCTGGTTGCCAATACTGTAGTTGGTAATTGGGCTAAGGTATAGAAAATTTAATGGTAGAGGGTAACCGCGGTATATGACTTCAAGACAATCAACATCAAGCAGCATAAGAACCCACCAATATATGTGGAACATTACTAATTATAGGTGAATATGCAATATTGGTTTCAATTAATGGCAGGAAAAATTGATAGGAAGCTCTGAAAGCTATAGTATCAGTTTGCATTATAAACATTTCTGATCTTGAATTTTAATTGAGAGTCAAACTTCTAGATCTATTATAGAGACATATTAGCTATTATTCTCCATTTTTAAATAGACAATTTTATTTTAATGAAAACCTGGTACCCCCTGTAGTGAGAACAATTATCAATTTTTGCAATATCTTATGAAATTAGATATTAGATTAAATTTAAAACCAAAGATGTCTTATTATAAATTCTAGCTGTTCCCTGTATTTTAATTGTGTACTAAGTTGAACTTTGAAACATTAAAAACTAAAAGGTAAGTTTAAGATACTTAATTACTTAGAACTTCATAATATTTTTAAGTTTACAGGTATACAACCCCAAAACAATCTTATTATTACCTTGCAACTAGGAACTTACTTTTCAGTTTGTGTCTATCTCTGAATTAAAGGTCCATCCCTTTGCTGTTGCCATAATCAACACCATCCATTGAATCCCTATCATCCCACATACGTTCATAAGGGATTGAGGTTTCTTAAAAATTTTGTCAACTTTGGTTTGATATTTATTCTCCAAGGGTGTTTTTTATTGACATCTTAAACTGACTTTGATGTAGATTTATTAGTTTTTTGTTAAATTTGGGGAACAATTTAATCTTTTCTGATAGTAGATCATTTAAGCTCCCTTCATTAACTGCACAGGGTCCTTGTATTTGCGTTGTCTGAGTCGTTCATAATAAACTGTATTGGGCAGTAATATTATGAAGACTATTACTCTAGTTGAGATTCTTATAGCTAAAGTGATTATTAGTTTCAACGCTAAGCTGGTGCTTTTCCTAATCTTGAGCTCTTCTAAAATTTCGATTGGAACTTCTTTCACTTCTGTAGAACTTATCCTATGATTAATTTCAATGGTTTTTTGACCTTCTTGTCTCGCAGAGTCCAAGTAGTAACTGTAAGATAGACAAAGGATCTCATATACTTCCAACTCTAGTCTCAAGAAAAAAACATTTTATATAATCAAAGTACTTAATCTGAAAGGATCATTACTAGTAAATATTTTCTATCTATATACTATAAAGGGAAAATAAGGGTAAAAAAATGTGACACATTGTAGAACATAGAGAAGTGCTAATATGTGACAACTGTACCCAGTCATCTACTATATAATTAATTCTCCATCAATAAGGTACATTTCAACAATAATTGGATGGTATGATGCAAGAAATAAAGAAGTTCTAATGTTTGATAACAGTTATCCGTCAGTATTCTTCATAGTTGATTTCACCCAATCAGGTATCTTCTTACACCCAAAAGATGTTCCCAGTCACTTCAAGTTACTGGAGACATAAATTAATGTCTGTCATGTATACCTGCTATACATGGATTTCAGTCAACCTTGCCAATTAAAACCTTAACACATGTATTCTCCAGGTTGGGCGATAATATATGTATCTGTAACAATGTTTATTTAATTTATTAAAAAAAAATGCAAGGGAATTTATTAGGTCATTCAGCGCCCAACTCTTCTGTTGACGACCCAATTGGAAATGGCGGCTGTCACTAATAAATCAACCCTTCAAGGTCACACAAAACCATAATCTTCTCATTTGTTTTAAGCGGATTCTCCTGTCAACCTAATTGTGACCCCTTCTGGGTTGAAATGAAGAACGTGTCCCAACGCCTTCGCTCAAACCCTTTGAGTCACCAATATTAGATAACAACTTTTTTAGGTAATGGGACTCTTACCCATAAACAGCAGGTTGCAATTCCTAAAAGGCTAACTCACAAGTTGCTTTACCACAGATGGTATTAATCGCTCAGTATCACATAAAACCTTTATTCAGTTGATGAATAAACCCAATTGACTCCTACAAATTATTAAGTTATTAATAAAATTGGCAACCTAATCACCTGTCTATTTTTGGGGGGTCACCCATGACAAAACATTAACAATCCGTCAGATTAAACCTAAGCAAATTTCTAAAAAAATTTAAGATAGTACTCTAAGCAATAGCTATCATATAGAATCAATAACTCCCGCATCCACTAGTGGGATGAATCCTTAGTATACTAGCAGATGTATTATATTCAAATAAGCTGGGTAATGTGGGCATATCAAAATACCAAATTTTCCATCACAAACTCTGACTGGCATATATGGATGAGATGACCAAACTCCCTGAATTTATTCCCAATTTGGTCATCCTTTAGTTTTGATAATAATTTTAATTGGAGACTATGATACAAAATTTCCTCCTCACCTTACGCACCAAAGCCATGCTCTGCACCATACTAAAGCAACCTTTAGATTTTGATGATTGTAGTTCCTCAACCATATGCTGCTCACTCCACAAAAATGTCACAAAATATGTTTCCTTACTAGCCAATGTCTTGACACTTCCCATAAGCCCTTTTGATTCCCTGCCATTAAAAAGCTCATAATCATTTCATTTCATATAAAAAGCAACCATACAGCATGAACCATAGCCACAATGGCGAAATTTAACCCAAGAACCCAGGAAACACGTTCTAGCCCTGATGCCTTTGCCTCCTTCCCAATGTCTACATACAAGCGGAGCATGATCTGGCTGATTTTTGGTTTTTAATGTTAATTGCTGTGTTAATTTCCAACAACCCAACAATTTAAAAAAGCTTGATCATCATTTGATGGACGTCTACACTCTCGTTCTCTCTGTCATGACTTGTATGTTCTTTGAAAGTATGGCAGCCAAGAATGCGCCCAACTCTTTCTATCTCCGTCATGGTCTGATAGGCGTTTTGCCAATCATGGCCTAATTGGAAGACTTTATTATGACTTTTTTAATCTTCTAACATACCCCATCCTTAAGTGTTTCATCTCCAGTCGCGTACTTTTGATTAAACTAAGGGTATTATTTTCCCTCATTATAAAGAACCTATTAGAAAAGAAAAGAAAAGGAAGCCATGGAGCTCTATTTTGGAGTACTTAGAATATACAGAACGATAATAGTAATGGGTCCTATGGCAAAAACTACCTTACTCACTATTTTCATTGATGTTGATAAAAATAACATTAATTAAACAAAAAGATTCTCATACTTCTTAAAATCTCAGATCCTAGTAAAGACCATAAGTCAGATTATCATACCAAAAAATCATATTAGCATCTCTAGGATGCTAATATATCAATTTGAGATGAGATTAATTGTCCTGGGGTGCTAAGTCTGGCATACTAAGGTCCAATTGTAGTCTTTGTGGTTAACTTCATTGATCAGGTAATGACCTTGAGTAGAAAAAACCCATAACTTATGTGGGACCCTTACTTATCAAACTGGCTTAGTTTAAGCCTCTTGTGGTTTATAACCTAGTTTAGATGAGTCATCCATTGCTGCCCAAGTTAAAGTTAAGTTTGGCAATGCTATTACATTAAAGAAATTACGACGATTTCTCAATTTGATGATTATACTAACCTATTTCAGATGGACCAAGGTATTTTTGAAATGATGTATGGGGTCCATCATAAGAGTACAACTGGTGATGCCATCATATATTTAAGCTAGACCATACCATAAAATACAAGGTTGAGGAAGTCAATTAGTCTTGTAATTGAAACAATTTCTGGAAGCTGTGCTGTTGAAACCATAAAAATCCCATAGCTCTCCAATAATCCAGGTTCAAGAGAAGTATGTTTGTCTTTGATAATTATTGAATTACCACCGCATAAATTCAGAAACCTACAAGGAAAGCCATCCCCTTACCAGGATTTAATAACTTAATTTGGCTCAAAAGTGGGATTTTATATACATCTTAGTTATGGAACTCATCAGTGGATACTGGAAAATCAGGCTGGCCTTATGGATAGAGAGAAGTGTGCTTGGAACCCAATAATTGATTATATGAACTGACTACATCCCACAGGGTTATGCAATATCCCTGAAACCTTTAAGCGGACAATGAATGGACTGTTGGTGACCTTGAATTTTCCTGTGTACTGATCTATTTTGATAGCTTATGATTTCTTTTGAACTTTCAATGAAAAACTTGTGCTCCTTTGCGAGTTTTTGAATGAATAAAAAAGTATTCCATATATATTGAAGTGATTTAAGATGTAGTTTCCATGAAAAGAATTAAATATACTAGGTTTTAGGATACTCATGAAGAGATTTCACCTTTGACCATTAATCTACAGATACCTAAAGATGTCCCAACCAGGGAGCCCGCATGGCATACATGTTATTTTTAAGTATACTCACTCTATATCAAAGTGTTTTCTCATATTGTTGAGTTTTTACATACCATTGGTTTACCTACTTTACAAAAAAGTCTTTTTTTATTGGGAGGAATGCAACAAAAAGTCTTTAATTTATTAAAAATGATATACTGACGGCTCCTATTATGATATATCTAGAGTTTGAAAATTTTTGTTATGCTCACAGATGCAACCAATGTAACATTTGAAGATATTTTAGATCAACACAATTTAAATCAAGCTTGATACTACATTGTTTAGTTTTATAAGACCCTGACAAATCAAAAGAAATTTACAGAATTACAGAGCGAGAGTATCTAGTGATACTTCTAGCTATCAAATAATTCCATCCCTTACTGTATGAAATACATATTACTATAATAATTTTTCAAGCTTCTCTTATTTGTGCCTCAGATGAAGGACTCTGATAGATGACTATATAATAGGCTCACAAACTACAAAGCTAGGATTTACAATTATCACCAAGAAAGAGATATTCACCATAATACTAATAAATCATCTTAATTTACAGTATCAATCCTATTCACCTTTAAAGGGATCACATATTAGTGAGTTAATTAAGAAACTGGAGACATACAGTTGAGAATTTTCAAATTTAAGGACAATATGAAATAGATGACTAAAACTCATATTACACAAGGTTTAATAACTATATAGATAATTAGAAACGTCATAATTCTCAAATGTATGCCCTTCAGCCAGAACTTCAAACATCATAGACGTTCACTCCATCTTAAATATCAACCTTTAAAAGTAAGTATTAAGTACTGAATGATCAATACTACTAAGAAGTTTTAACAATAGCAACCAGAGTGCCCTTGAATCCTGTATTTTTTGTGACAAAAAATGTCCCTTCCAAGCTAATATTAGAAACATAAAGTGTTAGTTCCTACCATACCCTTTGAAAATGTTATATTGACATAATTGCCATTATCAATTGCAATATATAGCCTCTGCTGCACCTAATTTCTTGTGTAACACTTTAAAAAAATAGGTAAACGCCAAAAAGAGGTTATTGTGACTGCCAGGGCTATTGCTTCCCTTTTACTGAAGCAGGTCTTCACTCATCATGGTAGCCCAAATAGTATACTTTCAGAAATTAAAAAAAATAATATGTTAAGTGATGATGGAAATAAGTATTTGATAGGAAGCCACTAATTTCTCTCTGCTTCTTACTCATCTTTCCTGCTATTGGAAAGGTAGAGAGGGTAAATGGTACACTAACTTAAAAGTTACAAAAAGCTGAAAGCTTTTACCCTCTAATATGTAATGAGTATCTCCCAAACGCCCCAATATCTTTTAAGGTTATCTATCATCATAACGTTAAAATATCTCCACTTTAGCTCTTTATGGTAAGATGCAAAATTGAATATAATATTCTGCTTATACTATAGACGTCACCCCTGCTTTTGGTGACTTAGATATGAGGAGACTGGCAATTAAACTCTTAGTACTACAAGTACTCATAGCGAAAAGCCTTGGTGAAATCAATAGAGGAGATATGATCAGTCAAGTTATGAGAAGCTAAATTTATTGAATACTTATTAGGAAATGATAATCTAAATTACTGTAATCAACTTGGAGGAAGAGTTCTTTAGCTTGACATCCACTGTACTGGGCCTATTTAGTGATCCATTGGTTTGTCTTAGAGTACTTTATAGCTACATTTAAGCGGGGCCATTATTGACTGTTTCCATAGAAGCTCGCTATAAATTGCCTCTGAGACAAGATCTTAAGGGGTATTGTTGAGAGAGCTAATTTTATAATAATCTTAAATTAATTTAATTTGTTGAAGAACTAACCTTTGAGCAGAGATCCGCACCTACTGATAGGTGATTGACCTCCTGGATTAATATAAATAATAACCTTTTTATATCTGGATGGATCAAATTATATAAATAGGATATGTAAATTAGAAAAATAAGGAAAAATACTTTAAGTATAGAAAAATCTTGTCATGCAAAAGGAATAATACCCAGAATGGGATCATTATAGACATAACTTATGTATATATAAATTTATAATAATAGAGTCACTCTACCAATACTCTTAACACACTTTGAAATTGTCATTGTGCACTTTATTCCTTAGAAGTAGATTCTGTCAAAGGAAAATCGCTGATGTTATCTAACTAATAATGCACAGCTTATAAAGAATTAGATCTCTTAACTTTGGACCTAAAAACTGATAGTATATATACAATGAACAAAGAATGGTTTTTATCTTAAAAATTTTATACTATTTCTTTTAAATTAATTAATTTTTTTATTAATAAATTTTATGAAATAAAAAGAGGCTAAGATGAACATGAAATGGCTAATTACAGGAAAGGGATATTAATATTAAAGACAAATAGCTCTTTCTACACACTTAAAAAGTTGGATTGACATAAGATTCACTAGAGTTAAACTTAGAAAATGCCAATCAGATAAACTCTGCGCTTGATAATTTATAGTTTACTTAGATCATAGAAATATTTCTAAGAAAATTACAACAAGGGAAAAATACAAGCAGATTAAGTATCTGCTCACAAAATGTACTTACATTATTAATCAGCAGCCAAAAACCTATCTTATTATTATGCGCCTGCCCTACTTTTCTTTCTCGTTGCAAACACTTTTGCAACCTATTCAATTCAAGACTAAATCTAGTTTGATAATCTCACAGAGGAGATTAGTCTGCGCCCATGTCAGGGAACAGTTGGGCAAGCAAGGTAAGAGGAGCAGGCGGAAGGCCCGCGGCCTCCAACGTTCAAAAACGCCCCAGAGAATCTGGCGGAATAGACAAAAATCTCAAAAAACTGGCGGTCACAATTTCCCCGGAGATACTCATGTGGCAAGCACGATGCAACCAGTACATCAACACGCCACATTCCCAGCCACTTTTGTCGGTGGAATTTGGAGTCTGTGTAGCTGGACATCCAAAAAATGGCCCTATGGGAAAAATTTTGTGAAGATGTACCCAAAATTTTCCCAACCGCGGTGTACGTTGCACCTCACTCCATGTTGCACGGTTGGCTGGACCTATGTTTTGAAAGCAAAATAGCAGCAGACGAGGCTGCAGCAGTGCGCATAATGGTCGACCTCCCTGAAGGGCAATGGGTCGTCAAAATTTAAATGAACCAGATGGACAAAATCAAACAAAATTTTCCTCACGTTTGACTTTTTGCCTACTACGGTAAAACGTGACATTTTGGAGCAACACCTGAAAGATGGTCTCGCCATATATGGCGAGATACAATCTTTTGAAATGAAACGTTTCACGCTGATGCCACACCTGTGCACTGGCAAAGCCATCACAGTTCTGACCCCAACTGAAGAGATTGCAAAGGACCTAACCCAGATCCCGCACTCCACTTTTATTGATATCACAGGGCATACCACCCACCCATTCCAGGTAACCGTGGACAGTGCGCCCCCCATTTGCACCCACTGTGACGCGTTCAGCCATAAGGTGCACGCATGCCCCATCAAGGAGGGCGTCACATTCCAAGAGCACCCCTCAGCAGCCATGGCCAGCAGAGAGGCGCACTACAAACCAACTGCAAGCACCAAGGAGGCTTTCCCATGGGGAGCACAAGGCTGCTACCTATTGGTAAAGCCCATCTCCCTGCAGGAGCAGAAGAAGGCCAAGCAGGCCCATAGGGCCGCAGCCAAGGAAGCGGCCAAGGCCACCACCACCATCCCACACTCACAACGCCAGGAGGTCATGGAGACCTTCATGGTGGAAGCGACTTGGGAATCAATCATCCAATCAGATTGGGAAGCCCATGCTGAGCGGGCCACTCAATCTGAGGATCCGATGGGAGATTTGATCTCACTCAATCGCTGCACCCAAGCTCCAGTTGAAACTGACTTGGGACCTATCCCAGCTGAAAAAAAAATCTTTGACCTGCTCAACGGTGCACCGAACTCATCCACACCGCAAAAAATTCATTTGACGTCAGGAAAACAAAAAGTGAAGGCCAAAGCCAACACGACTCTTTCCACAAAAATTAACAAAAACCCCAATAGCATTGCTGCTAACACCCGCGCTGCTGTGAAAGCCTGTGGGGACCTTGAAGAGGCTGGTGGGCCCAGGGGCCCACCCCCTCACACCTAAGGTGCGATGGGGGAAACCTTCACTCTAGGGATGTTGAATATTGCTGGACTCAAGGCCTCCCCGTCCTGGGCTAGGAAACTGAGTTTTTTACAACACAATTTACCCGTGGATATCCTGGCCATCCAGGAGTCCCACTGTCCACGAGGTTCTGAGGAAGCTTGGAAAACAATGCTCCTCCCATCCCTATCCTTTTGGTTGAAGCACTGTGGGGTGCTAATTCAGAAAAATAATTTTTTCAAATTCACATCCTCAGAAACATTCCTAAATGGCTGAGTGCTCATCATCACCTTCTTGTGGGCTGACGTTGCACACGCAATCATCAACATCTATGCCTCAAACAGTGCACACGAGCGTCAGGAATTTTTCTCGTCAGTCAAATCCCTCCCACTACCCCCTGATTCTTTCCTAGTTGGTGACATGAACTGTTGGCTAACCTCACCAACGGACAGGTGGCCTCCCTCACCCCACGCCCCACAGGGTCACATAGAACTACGCATTCTAAAAGCCACCCTTGGGTTAATGGATGTGCTGCCACAACATGCCCCACTGCTCGAGAACATGATGTGTCCCCTCGTCCACAACGGCCAATTAAGGTCCATGACCCGCATTGACCTTATTCTAATGCTGGCAAAATTCCAACCCCACATCTCCCATTTCAAAACAATGAAAATGGAATTCTCCAACCACCAACTGGTCTCGATAACCTACCACTTACCCATCACAGTTGCAAAGGCCCCACATTGGTGCAAAATCTGCCCCCCGAGCTTGCATCGCCAGGATTTTCTATGTGGGTGGAAGAGGCAACTTTGGCAAAATCATTTGTTGCACCATTTTGCACGGACCCCATTTCCACATGGGCAACTTTCAAAGAGGACACCATCCGCCACTATTGCCATCTCTCCTCCAGATGCTCACAAGCCACATTGGCGGTTATCTCGCGCGCTCTGGCAGAATTGGCCCACTTGGAGTCCAACATTCCAGCCACAGGATACAGCCCTGCATGGGGCTGGAAGTGGGCGGAGGCAGCCGCCCACCTCAACGCACTCAAAAGGCAACACAAACATTGGGTTTGTGTCCAATACAGGGCCACACGCATCACTAAAGGTGACAAGTGCACCGCATACTTCTTTAAAAAAATTTTGCACCACGCCAGAGTGTGGCCTACACACAGGTGCGAAGATCAGATAATTCCATTGTGGACACACCAGCCAAAGTGGCAATCAAAATGCAAAAATATTACTCCAAGTTATACTGAGCCGAACCAATTCAGCTGGCCAAAATGGCAGAATTTCTCAACTGAACTCATATCTGCACCATTTTCTGATACCTGGAAATAATGAATTTAATTACTCCGAACGAATTATGGACAGCCATTCGCGGTGCACCAAACCAAAAATGCCCAGGCCCAGATGGCATTCCATATGAGTTCTACAAAAAATATTTCAAATATATATCCCCATTACTGCTAGCCTCACTTAACCAAAGCCTGTTGGAAATGCGCCTCCTACCAGGAGGACATGAGGCCTTTACTGTCACACTCTTCAAGAAAGGGGATAAGCTTGACTTAGCCAACTGGCGCCCCATTTCTCTAACAAACACAGACACCAAAATTGTAACAAAAATAATGGCTAACCATTTAGGGACTGTAGCGTCTGCCACCATCTCCCCAGAACAATTTAGTTTTTTTTAGTACTAGATGGTCCCAACAGAACAATTTAGTTTCATCCCCAGAAGGTCGATTTGGGATAACGTGCACTCTGAGGCTGATGCATGTCAGTCCACAGCCTCTGGGGCACTGGTATTCTTGGACCAACAAAAGGCCTATGATAGAGTAAACTGGGAATACCTAAGGCCTGCCTCCATCAATTCCGCCTACCCCCCCGCTTCATAAACTGGGTAATGCTGCTCACGGAATCTGTGACAATGGCAGTGCATGGCCCAGGCTTCCTAACGGAAGTAGTCCGCCCTCAAAGGGGCTTGCGACAAGGGGACCCCCTCAGCCCACTCTTATACAGCTTCAGCCTTGACCCACTACTGCGAAATGTGAATGCCCAACTCACTGGGGTCCATGTGCCAGGCCAAACCCCAGTCAAGATGATGGCATTTGCAGATGATTGTGTGGTGGGGGTGTCTGATAACAAAGATGCATGCGCGCTTGAAGCCCTCATCCAGGAATATTCCCGGGTAAGCAACGCGGCACTGAACGCCTCCAAAACCGAAATCATCCTCCTTGGTCAGTTTCAGAACTGCTGGGCCCCAGCAATTAGTTCCCACCCGGCCCATCTTCTCGCCCACGTCCACGCCTTACTAACTCAACACACACCGCTCCACTGGTGCTCCCCTTCGTGCCACGTCCTACCATAGGACTGGTGCGCCATCTGGGCGTGTGGATGGAGGCAGGCGGATATGCGTCAGCAGTAATGGAGTGCCGTATACTGGACAACGTGACAAAGCAAATCACCTCTCTCAGAGCCCACCCTACTACCCTCACTGGAAGGGTTGTTCTTGCCAACTCTATGCTCCTATCCAAAGTCTGGTTCGGAGCCCACGCCATCCCCTTCTCCCCAAGCTTCTTCAAATTCCTGTATGCTTTGCTGCAAGGATGGCTTTGGTCAGGCCGCCCTCCACCAGTACGGCTAGAGGTCATGTTTGGCCCTCATCATCAAGGTGGCATGGGCCTGCTTGACTTCAAAGCCCATGCTGCCAAGATCCTGGGCACCTGGATCGCGGCCGTCACCGCTCCTACACTCCCATCCCAACACTGGTCCCACGCGGCCTGCTCCAACTTCTCTCAAGCCTTGGGCCTCAACAATCCATCAAACCCCACTCCCTGATGAAATACCTCGCATCACACACATCGGCCACAGGTCCTCACGGGACTAAAACCCACTACAAATGAATCCTACTCTCCATGCGAAGCACATAGTGGAGAATTCGTATTAGCAGACATACAACCCAAAGAGGCCGCCCCTCTCCTCAGTTCACACAAGAGGTACAGGGGCTACCCATCCATGATGGCGTGATCCCCATTCGACCCCATGTCCTATCCAGGGTGGACTACCTGGACATGATGGACATCCCTTATTCCACTGAGACCCAAAATACTATCTGGAAATACGCACACCATCCTCTGTTGCAGCCTCAAGTCCGCTCCCATGTGTGGCGCTGCCTGAGGCGGGTGTATCGTACAGCTGAGCGCTCTAACGCTTTACACTCATCCTGTGTCGTGTGTGGCCAGTATGGAACGCTGTTCCACCGCCTGGAGAAGTGCCCCACCTCTAAAGTGATATGGCGCGAAGTTCAACGTCTGCTGGGCCAGGATCAAACGCATCCCTTCAGTCTGTCAAGAGATATGTTTTCTTCATCAATGGCCTCCCCCCTTCCACCCTCCCTCCGTGCTCTGATGGTTGCAATCGCCATGTGGACTATCCACACGATTATCTTGGATGCCATCGCTGGCTCCATCCCCACCCTCCCAGAAGCTGTCCACAGATTCCGGTCTCATTTGGTGGACCACTTTCAAGTGTATATGTTTGGATACCTCCCACCACGTCGCCGACAGCTGGTCTCCTCCTGGTTCCCAGTCTGGTTCATCAAATCAGACCCCTTCCTCCACACGTGCTCAATAGTGGCTACGGCCCCTTCACACGTTCCCTCCCCCTCCCCATAAGTGGCGCTCCCGCTGGCAACAAGAGATAGCATCGCTTCTCTGGGGTGCCTCCCCTGGTACTAAGTTTTTCTTTCCTGAGTCATATTTGAAAGTGTCCGTCCCATGGTCGGCCTTCCCCGCAATAAATTTAAAATTATGCGCCCGCCCTGATGCTAACTTGTTCTAGATTAATCACTAAGTATCTATAGAGGAAGTTGCCTCCCTTGAGTGTCACCACACCAAAAATAACATTATGAAATCAGTCACAAACCTGGCTGAGAGCCTTCCCCCTCCTGTTCACACCATCATCATATACCCCATTTTATAAAATGAACATTTCTTATTTCAGTAGGTTGTAAATAAAAACGCAAAATTAGTTATAGCAGTCAAAAGTATGGCCTAAAGACCTGCATTACAGTAAAATATTGACACCTTTACCACCCTCCTAAAGCCCGCTTTGAGGCTGAAAAAGACTTTTCAAAGTATATTACCATCCTCCTCTTAGCAAATATTGAGCTATAAGCTTCACTTTGCTACCTTGTATCCCATTTCCCTGAGGGTCCCACACCTATGCTCTTGGATTTGTGCCAAAACCTGTCCACCCCAGATAAGGACAATGAGACTATTGAACCCCCTTCACCATCTGCCATAGTTAACTAGCAGTTAACTTCATCTTGCTTGGTTGGTTTAATTTAGGTTTTATTTAAACGAGGTAAGCTGACCAGGAGATGGAAATTACCAAACTAAAAACTCTAACTAAAATAATGTACCTAATTGATTCAAAAAATGCCCAAATGAGCGATTGAATGAATCACACCAAACAAAACAACCAACCAGGTGGGCAGCGGAGACTGCTTATCCCTTCATGGCAAAGGAGAGGGGGAATGAGGGGCTCATCTTCAGCAGCCGCTATCTCTTCCCAGAGTAGGGTGCGTGTCAAGGCTTATAGCAAGGGCGTTGGGGCATTGGCGGTATGTGGTTCAATATCACTGATGATTGGTACTTCCAAGTAATTGCTGACCATAAAAATGACAGTAATATATTTGGCTAAAGCTTTTAGGCTTTAATGCAGGCGTCTGGTAGTTTATCAAACGTTGCAATGTTGGTTTGGGTAATCTTAGCTTTCAGATTCCATGCTACATTTACCACGTTCTGGAATGCATTGGTGACCTTTTTGTGTAGTTCACATTAATCTTACTTTTGTGGAGTAAGAAGGTTTTGGGATAGCAGGAGGTGTAATTCCTCCTGCGAGCACTGCTACTGATTTGGCGGTGGCTTTGCGGAGGGGACAGCAATCTGGTGTGGCAGCTACTTCTATCAGAAGCTGGTGGTTGCTATGAAATGGTTCAGCATTTGGCTTTGGGTCATATAAAAGAGGAAAAAATTCTGCATCCCATTTTGCATTGCAGAACCAGTTGACTTGCAGCGATGGTTCTTCAATGATATTACCTGATTCGTCAATTTCATCCAAAAACTCCCATGGGTTCTGTCAAAATTGTATTGGGGAATTTGCATATGTGTAAGTATTGGTTGATTTGTTGGGTTTTGCATGGGATCAAACTGGGGTGCAATCCTGCTCTTGATTTGAGGAATCATGTGTGGCACTGGGGCAAGGTGGGGTCTGATTGTAGCTGCAGGTGCAGCTGCAGCAACAGGATTTGGGGGAGGGGGAGGTAGTATCATACCCCATGCCGGAATTGTCATGGAGTGGGTGGAGGATTGGTGGCTATCAGACGAACTATCAGAACTGTCAGAAGCTGCTAGATATGGGCACTTGCATTTCAAGTTGTCTAACTCAAAACAGGATGAACAAATCGTCTGTTAGCTCTTAACGTGGGCCCAGATTGATGATCATGGGCAGAGGGAATAGCAGCGCAAGGGGAAATTGACAGGGCAATTTTTTGTTTCAGGGCTGATTGTGGCATACACCCAAGGCCCAGCAAGGCGAATGGCCCTATTTTGGATCACAAATTGCAAGATGGGTTGGAGCCATAGGCTGCCAAACCTTCCATCAGGTCCTGGTGGAGCACCTCAGGGGGAAGGTGGGTAGGTAAACCAGCAAACTGAACCACCAAGGTAGTTTCTGCTGGGAGCTAGGTCCGTGTTGTTGGGAGAGGTGTATCCTGGAAGACCAAGGGCACTGTTGCCACAGCGGCAGCATCAGCTTCACAAGTAAAGCTGAGATCAAAATACCCCTTATAGGGGCATAAATCTATAAAGCAGGCAGGTGTTACCACCACCTGAGCCATTTTAATAATGGCATGGTCATTTTATGGGAAAAGTTTTCCATATTCAACTTTAAGGTCAAAATTCATGTTGCTCAGAGGGAGCACCATGGGGAAGCGGGGCACTGCTTAGGTTCAAGCGAGGTGAGTGTTGAGATCCTTGGGTGGAACAAATTGTCCCAGGGGTTAGGTATGACTGGTTGAGCCAGTCTGAGTGCGTTTTCCTGCCAGATGGAAAATGATGGGGGAAGTATTGCCGCTGCCCCACACTGAGGCAACTGGTGGGGGAATATGAAGACATTGGAGTGAAACTATGGCAGACGCTTAGTTTTTACTTTTTTATTAACTGTATAAATTGATCAGAAAGTTATGCTGAGCAGAAAGAGAAGAGTGTTTTAATTTAGATTTTTGGCAATATGAGTGATTCTTTTAGTTTTAATTTTATTTGGGGAAGGCTGACCAGTGGACAGACACTTCTGATAAGACACAAAAAAATGAAACTCCAGCTAGAGGAGGGCACCCCCTAGAAGCTAATGCTATCTCCTGTTGCCAGCGGGAACGCCAAGATAGGGAGGGGAGTCACATGTGTAGGGGAAGGCGCCACTATTGAGCACGTATGTAGGAAGGGGTCTGAATTGATGAACCAAACTGGGAACCAGGATGAGACCAGCTGGCGGCAACATGGTGGGAGGTACCCAAACATCCACGCTTGAAAGTGGTCCACTAAGTGCAAATGGAACCGGCGTACAGCTTCTTGGAGGGTGGGGGTGGAGCTTGAGATGGCATCCAAGACAATCGTGTGGATAGCCCACATGGTGATTATGACCACCAAGGCACGGAGGTAGGGTGGAAGAGGGGAGGCCATGGATAAAGCAAACATGTCCTTAGACAGACTGAAGGGCTGTGCCTGATCCTGGTGAAGTAGACGTTGCACCTCACTCCATATCACTTTAGATGGAGGGCACTTTTATTTGTGAAACAGCGTTCCATACTGGCAACACATGACACAGGATGAGTGCAAAGTGTTAGAGCGTTTAGAAGTATGGTATACCCATCTCAAGCAGCGCCACACATGGGAATAAATATGTGGTTGAAGAAGAGGGTGATGGGCGTACTTCCAAATGGCTTTCTGGGTATCAATGGGGTAGGGGATGTCCATCATGTCCAGGTAGTCCACCCTGGCTATGATAGGGGACCTCATGGGTATCACTCCGTTC
>JAKSZP010012454.1:0-48664 GCA_022478985.1 Massospora cicadina
ACATTGTATACATTCCCATAATTAACGCAGAGCCTCAGAGAACCATCTGAATTACTGAAAAGGCAACGAATGAAGCTATAGGGGAGGACTTCTTGACAATCCTGATTAACATATCATCAAGCTATATTTACTGGGCTTTATCATCCTCCTCAATGTATAGGTATAAAGGGCAGTTGATCTCAAATAGGTACACCATCAATTAAAACGCCAAAACATCTACTGAGTGGAGTTGAAGTCTGGAATCCAAGCTTGTGTCAAAGACATATTGTAAGGGGTGATAAAGCAAGAAAAATCCATTGAAAGGTCCGTGAGGAGAGGAGTATAAGCTAATACTGAACCAAGAGATGCCTAGGTGGGATGGTATTGTTTAGGGGAATTTCCCATTGAGCTCATTACTGAAAAAAGAAATTTTAATTGTAGTTTAACTTAACGCTCACCCACTGATGGCGCCATCACCACACACCAATAACCACAGGGTATAGTAAATTAGATACTGAAGACAGGTGATCGCTTAAAGCTGAAGATATGAACAAAGAAGTGCACTAGATGATTCATGTGGTACCATTTAAAGTGTTTAGAGGATACTCCCATTATTAGAGGGCCGCATATTAGTCCAGATCCAAACTGTGCAATTATGGGGTCCATGAGATTGCTGGCTGCCCCTGTGTCCAGGAAGCCTGAACAGTAACCTTATATGATCTAGTAAAGAAGGAAATGGAATATGGTATATAGTCCTAATCTTCATTAGTGTCAGTTGAGATAAGTGAGAAGTGGGAGTGGAAGAAGGAGAAAGATAAAGAAGTGGGATTTATATAACTATTTACCACTTCTTCTTGCCCTCCCAAAGAACATCTGTTAGTTCTACCTGATCAAACAGCAAAGTAGATTTCTGGATTAAACCCAAATTTTCCCCATTAGGAGAAAAGGGACCAGAATTTAAGGATGGGGTAGAGGTTCATATCAATCAAGGAGGTGAACACTCTGTCACTTACAGAGTAGGGTGGAGAGCGACAAATTTTGTGGCTAGTTTATTATGTCATAGTTGCAGTTGATTAAATGAAGACTGACCATCCAATCTGGGTGGGTTGATGCCTTAAGGAAGCCCAAAATGTAGGGGCTCACCAGAACTAGTGATTCTGAAAGGGGACGTTCTAGGGGTTAAGTGAGGATTATTGGTGTTCAAATGCTTATCAAATGACCTAACAATACAATAGGCTGACAATGGGGAAAACCATGGGTCTTACTGGTGAAACATCCATGGGCGGGAGAGGCATGGAGTGTGATAACTCCTCTGAGTTTTGTGGCTGTTAGATATTTCATGTGAACGGATTGGGTTGTAGTAGGGTATATGTTGGACAGATTGCGCCAAATTTAGCTATATAAAATATTTGATCGAGGTTGCAGGGGTGTGCAGCATGCGTGAAAGATTAACAATATTAATGTAAAATTACACTCTTAAAATCTAATCACCACATAATAAGTTGCTGTATTGATGGATTTGAATTTCTGCTCCATGATTACTGAAAGCATTTTGTGTATGACTTCAAGAATTGCCAGATTGACTTGTTAGCCTGGTTTATGGTGTAGAGGGCAGATTCCACAGAAATCAATATATGAAAAAATAGGTTTATGTATTTGGGATTCAGAATTGAAAACAAAAAGACAACAGACCTTAGAAACGGCTATTTCTTTATAGGAGGGAGGAAAATAATCAAAAAAAGGAGCTTAATTTTTAATTCTGGACCTTGCCCTAGTGGAACAATCCTAATTGATTGGTTTTTAAAAGTATTGTATGTGTAGAAGAATTTTTAAAAGTTGCGGATTATGTCATAATATTTTTGATATACTTTTTCATAAATTAAAAAAGTTTAAATCAAACAAGCCAATTCTTCATGAGCTCATTATACTCAAAAATTAATGCAGCTAAGTTTGTATTGTTTTTTAACTGAGAGATTGATAAGAATAACTTTGGGGTGGAAAAATTGATCAGGGGATCTGATCTGAGATCATTTTTACTATTAATGACCCAACTTGACTGATTAGACTCACTTAAGCTTATATGGTGTTTGTAGAGGGATTAGAAACTTTTTGCATAAATTGAGGTACCAGGCCAGTATTGTTATGAGCTTTATGGTTTTTCCAAAGGTCCCTGGACTGAATCACCATCCTTCAAGCCCCTCTTATCATTTCAACAAGGTGGAAGTAAAATTGGGCAGAGAGTGAGGATCCTTGGGGCAAGGCAGTGACCCATTACTCTTCTACCGCATGAGCAAGTCACTTGGCTGGGTGAGAGGAGCCACGGGATGCCTTAGGTGCTTCTTTCGCCTAAATGATTATTGGTCACGGTCCAGTGGAGGGTCTGAGCATCAGGACTTTCAGGGGCCCTCAAACAAGGTTAACTTTTTCTCATAAAAAATGACAAATACTTGGAAAATTTGGGGAAAGAGCAAACTGATAGGAGTCAAGACCCACTTTTCTATAAATGCTGTAGGTTCCTATTCTCTTTGGTCCTAGTTACTTAAACAGCTTGATTGAATTGATCCTGGTGTCAACTATCATAAGATTTTCTGACTAATAATGGGCCTTACCCTTCTCTTCCCATCTTTATTCTCCTTGTAGGTCTTCACAGTTGCATCCAGATTGGTATTTAGCACATGGTATAATTTATTTAACTTTGCAAATTCCAACACATCTTCCAACTTAGCCTATAGTTGGGTTCCATGTTAAATGAGGTGTCAACCCCATAGTTGGCGAAGAAAGGAGAACAGCCAATAGAGAATGCTGGACGTTTCTATAGCTGAATTGAGCCAATCTTAAATTTGAGGCCTAGTATGAGTGATCAGACACAGTTTAGCACTCAAATTGTTACAAGCATTTTATTTTATTTTATTTATTGCGGGGAAGGCCGACCATGGGACGGACACTTCCAAATATGACGCAGGAAAGATAAACTTAGTACCAGGGGGGGCACCCCAGAGAAGCGATGCTATCTCTTGTTGCCAGCGGGAATGCCACTTATGGGGAGGGGAGGGAACGTGTGAAGGGGCCGTAGCCACTATTGAGCACGTGTGGAGGAAGGGGTCTGATTTGATGAACCAGACTGGGAACCAGGAGGAGACCAGCTGTTGGCGACGCGGTGGGAGATATCCAAACATCCACGCTTGAAAGTGGTCCACCAAATGAGACCGGAATCTGTGGACAGCTTCTGGGAGGGTGGGGATGGAGCCAGCGATGGCATCCAAGACAATCGTGTGGATAGTCCACATGGCGATTGCAACCACCAGAGCATGGAGGGAGGGTGGGAGGGGGAGGCCATTGATGAAGCAAACATATCTCTTGACAGACTGAAGGGATGCGTTTGATCCTGGCCTAGCAGACGTTGGACTTCGCGCCATATCACTTTAGAGGTGGGGCACTTCTCCAGGCGGTGGAACAGCGTTCCATACTGGCCACACACGACACAGGATGAGTGTAAAGCGTTAGAGCACTCAGCTGTACGATACACCCGCCTCAGGCAGCGCCACACATGGGAGCGGACTTGGGGCTGCAACAGAGGATGGTGTGCGTATTTACAGATAGTCTTTTGGGTCACAGTGGAATAAGGGATGTCCATCATGTCCAGGTAGTCCACCCTGGATAGGACATGGGGTCGAATGGGGATCACGCCTTCATGGATGGGTAGCCCCTGTACCTCTTGTGTAAACTTAGGAGAGGGGCGGCCTCTTCGGGTTGTATGTCCACTAATACGAATTCTCCACTCTGCGCTTCGCATGGAGAGTAAGATTCGTTTGTAGTGGGTTTTAGTCCCGTGAGGACCTGTAGCCAATGTGTGTGATGCGAGGTATTTCATCAGGGAGTGGGGGTTTGATGGATTGTTGAGGCCCAAGGCTCAGGAGAAGTTGGAGCAGGCCACGCGGGACCAGTGTTGGGATGGGAGTGTAGGAGCGGTGACGGCCGCGATCCAGGCGCCCAGGATCTTGGCAGCATGGGCTTTGAAGTCAAGCAGGCCCATGCCACCTTGATGATGAGGGCCAAAAATGACCTCTAGCCGTACTGGTAGAGGGCGACCTGACCAAAGCCATCCTTGCAGCAAAGCATACAGGGATTTGAAGAAGCTTGGGGAGAAGGGGATGGTGTGGGCTCCAAACCAGACTTTGGATAGGAGCATAAAGTTGGCAAGAACAACCCTGCCAATGAGGGTAGTAGTGTGGGCTCTGAGAGAGGCGATTCGCTTCGTCACATTTCCAGTATATGGCACTCCATTACTGCTGACGCGTATCCGCCTGCCTCCATCCACACGCCCAGATGGCGTTCCAGTCCTATGGTAGGACGTGGCACAAAGGGGAGCACCAGTGGAGCGGTGTGTGTTGAGTTAGTAAGGCGTGGACGTGGGCGAGCAGATGGGCCGGGTAGGGAACTACTTTCTGGGGCCCAGCAGTTCTGAAACCGACCTAGGAGGATGATTTCAGTTTTGAGGCGTTCAGTGCTGCGTTGCTTACCCGGGAATATTCCTGGATGAGGGCTTCAAGCGCGCGTGCATCTTTGTTATTAGACACCCCCACCACGCAATCATCTGCAAATGCTATCATCTTGACTGGGGTTTGGCCTGGCACATGGACCCCAGTGAGGTGGGCATTCACATTTCGCAGTAGTGGGTCAAGGCTGAAGTTGTATAAGAGTGGGCTGAGGGGGTCCCCTTGTCGCAGGCCCCTTTGAGGGCGGACTACTTCTGTTAAGAAGCCTGGGCCACGCACTACCATTGTTGCAGATTCCGTGAGCAGCATCACCCAGTTTATGAAGCGGGGGGTAGGCGGAATTGATGGAGGCAGGCCCTTAGGTATTCCCAGTTTACTCTATCATAGGCCTTTTGTTGGTCCAAGAATACAAGTGCCCCAGAGGCTGTGGACTGACACACATTAGCCACAGAGTGCACGTTATCCCGAATTGACCTTCTGGGGATGAAACCAAATTGTTCTGGGGAGATGGTGGCAGATGCTACAGTCCTTAAATGGTTAGCCATGATTTTTGTTAAAATTTTGGTGTCTGTGTTTGTTAGAGAAATGGGGCGCCAGTTGGCTAAGTCAAGCCTATCCCCTTTCTTGAAGAGTGTGACAGTAAAGGCCTCATGTCCTCCTGGTAGGAGGCGCGTTTCCAACAGGCTTTGGTTGAGTGAGGCTAGCAGCAATGGGGATATATATTTAAAATATTTTTTGTAGAACTCATATGGAATGCCATCTGGGCCTGGGCATTTTTGGTTTGGCGCACCGCGAATGGCTGTCCATAATTCGTTTGGAGTAATTAAATTCATTATTTCCAGGTATCAGAAAATGGTGCGGATATGAGCTTGGTCAAGAAATTCTGCCATTTCGGCTGGCTGAATTGGTTTGGCTCAGTATAACTTGGAGTAATATCTTTGCATTTCAATTACCACTTCGGCTGGTGTGTCCATAATGGAATTATCCGATCTTCACACCTGTGTGCAGGCCACGCTCTGGCGTGGTGCAAAAAATTTTTTAAAGAAGTATGTGGTGCACTTGTCGCCTTTAGTGATGCGTGTGGCCCTGTATTGGACACAAACCTGATGTTTGTGTTGCCTTTTGAGTGCGTTGAGGTGGGTGGCTGCCTCTGCCCACTTCTGGCCCCATGCAGGGCTATATCCTGTGGCTGGAATTTTGGACTCCAAGTGGGCCAATTCTGCCAGCACGCGTGAGATAACTGCCAATGTGGCTTGTGAGCGTCTGGAGGAGAGATGGCAATAGTGGTGGATGGTATCTTCTTTGAAAGTTGCCCATGTGGAAATGGGGTCCGTGCAAAACGGTGCAAAAAACAATTTTGCCAAAGTTGCCTCTTCCACCCACATGGAAAATCCTGGCAATGCGAGCTCAGGGGGGCGGATTTTGCACCAATGTGGGGCCTTTGCAACTGTGACAGGTAAGTGGTATGTTATTGAGACCAGTCAGTGGTCAGAGAATTCCATTTTCATTGTTTTGAAGTGGGAGATGTGGGGTTAGAATTTCGCTGGCATTATAATAAGGTCGATGTGGGTCATGGACCTTAATTGGCCGTTGTGGACGTGGGGATGCGTCATATTTTTGAGCAGTGGGGCATGTCGTGGCAGCGCATCCATTAACCCAAGGGTGGCTTTTAAAACGCATAGTTCTACGTGACCCTGTGGGGCGTGGGGTGAGGGCGGCCACCGGTCCATTGGTGAGGTTAGCCAACAGTTCATGTCACCAACTAGGAAAGAATCGGGGGGTAGCGGGAGGGATTTGACTGATGAGAAAAATTCCTAACGCTCGTGTGCACTGTTTGGGACATAAATGTTGACAATTGTGTGTGCAACATTGGCCCACGAGAAGGTGACAACGAGCACTCAGCCATTTAGGAATGTTTCTGAGGATGTGAATTTGAAAAAATTGTTTTTCCAAATTAGCACCCCACAGTGCTTCAACCAAAAGGATAGGGATAGTAGGAGCATTGTTTTCCAAGATTCCTCAGAACCTCGTGGACAGTGGGACTCCTGGATAGCCAGGATATCCACGGGTAAATTGTTTTGTAAAAAACTCAGTTTCCTAGCCCAGGATGGGGAGGCCTTGAGTCTGGCGATATTCAGCATCCCTAGAGTGAAGGTTTCCCCCATCACACCTTAGGTGCGAGGGGGTGGGCCCCCTGGCCCACCAGCCTCTTCCAGGTCCCCACGGGCTTTCACAGCAGCGTGGGTGTTAGCAGCAACGCTATTGGGGTTTTGTTAATTTTTGCAGAAAGAGTTGCATTGGCTTTGGCCTTCGCTTTTTGTTTTCCTGATGTCGGACAAATTTTTTGTGGTGCAATATATGTTTGGTGCACTGTCGAGTGGGGCAAAAAATTTTTTTGGTTGGGATAGGTCTCAAGTCAGTTTTGACTGGAGCTTGGGTGCAGCGATTGGGTGAGATTGAATCTCCCATCAGATCCTTGGATTGAGTGGCCCGCTCAGCATAGGCCTCCCAATCTGATTGGGTGATGGATTCCTGAGTTGCTTCCACCACGAAGGTCTCCATGTCCTCCTGGCATTGTGAGTATGGGATGGTGGTGGTGGCCTTGGCTGCTTCCTTGGCCACGGCCCTATGGGCCTGCTTGGCCTTCTTCCACTCCTGCAGGGAGATGGGCTTTACCAATAGGTAGCAGCCTTGTGCTCCCCACAGGAAAGCCTCCTTGGTGCTTGCAGTTGGTTCGTAGTGCGCCTCTCTGCTGGCCATGGCCGCTGAGGGGTGCTCTTGGAATGTGACGCCCTCCTTGATGGGGCATGCGTGCACCTTATGGCCGAATGCATCACAGTGGGTGCAAATGGAGGGCGCGCTGTCCATGGTTACTCAGAATGGGTGGGTGGTATGCCCTGCGATGTCAATAAAGGTGGAGTGTGGGATCTGGGTTAGGTCCTTTGCGATCTCCTCAGTTGGGGTCAGAACTGCGATGGCTTTGCCGGTGTACAGGTGTGGCATCAGCATGAAACGTTGCATTTCGAAAAAATGTATTTTGCCATATATGGCGAGACCATCTTTCAGGTGTTGCTCCAAAATATCACGTTTTACCGTAGTAGGCAAAAAGTCAAACGTGAGGAAAATTTGGTTTGATTTTGTCCATCTGGTGCATTTGGTTTCGACGACCCATTGCCCTTTGGGATAGGTTGACCAATATGCGCACTGCTGCAGCCTCATCTGCTGCTATTTTGCTTTTGAAACCTAGGTCCAGCCAACTGCACGACATGGAGTGAGGTGCAACGTACACCACGGGCCGGGAAATTTTGTGTACATCTTCACAAAATTTTTCCCATAAGGCCATTTTTTGGATGTCCAGATACACACAGACTCCGAATTCCACTGATGAAAGTGGCTGGGAGTGTGGCGTGTTGATGTACTGGTTGCATCATGCTTGCCATGCGAGTATCTCCGGGGAAATTGTGACCGTCAGTTTTTTTAGATTTTTTTCTATTATGCTGGATTCTCCAGGGCGTTTTTGAACGTTAGAGGCCGCGGCCTTCTGCCTGCTCCTCTTGCCTTGCTTGCCCAACTGCTCCCAGACATGGGCGCAGACTAATCTCCTCTATGAGATTATCAAACTATATTTAGTCTTGAATTGAATAGGTTGCAAAAGTGTTTGCAACGAGAAAGAAAAGTTTTCATATTGTTACAAGCATTAATTCACTCATTCTGTATGCCCATCCGATTGTGGGAGGAAGTCAGTCAAACATTATGTGCACATCTGAAGATTTTCCAAAGGTTTTTACAGATTTATAAAAATCTTAGGCCTCTCTGGATGATAATTTCTTTTGGTATGCCATGGTCATAGAAGATGTGAGATATGAAAATTAGCAATCTAAGCTACCGTTAGTGTGGTGTGGCAGGGGATGATGTGGGCGAAATTGCTGAACTGATAAAACCCACCATGATTTCATCATACCCATCTGAGAGAGGTATTTTAAAAAATAAAAAAGAAGTCCAGGGCTCTTCTGCTTTTCTGTAATGGTAATAACAAAACAGAAAGGCTCTGAAGACTTGCTTTCATCCTGTTGCACACTAGGCACCCCTTGTCATACTGAGCAATCTTTTTATGAAACCCCTTTCCAGATATTCAAAGGGTGTATAAGCTCGTGGTATTTCACCTTTCCAGTGCATCATTCAATTTTCCCATCATGATGCTCATTATATATCTCCAGGAGAAGAGTCCATTGAGAACTCATAAGCGTCCCTGGAACCATACCATTTAGTCCTTCACATGGTAACCCCTATAAGATCCTCCTTTTAAGTTGTATTTGTCAAGGATCAGGTTGTAATCCAAGGTCAAGGGTTGCGACGGGATGACCCAATTAAAGATGCCTTACTCCTCTAGGTTCTCCAGGAAAGTGAGAACATGGGCACATTTTACGATGTCGTCTGATTGGATGTGATATTACCTAGAGGAATTACCAGTTGACTTTTATGGAGCTCCACTTTCTTTGGGTCAGGTGCTAAGGCCAGGTTATAACTTAAGGCATTAGCAAGCCATTCTTGTTGCCTTTTTTTAACTTATAAGAGAAAAAATTAAATTTAAAGGTGTCACGCCAACGGATTTGACTTGAGGTGGACACATGGCGCGCGTTAATACAACTACACACACTGGTTAGTACGGACCCAGAATGGCTGGGAAGAACCATGTAAATGGTGACGCAAATAAGTTAACGCTTCCACTACTTCAAATAAATTTTTTTCATAGACAGCGTAGCACAACTCAGCTAGGGAAATTTTATGGGAGAAATAACCATTTAGAAACTCAACAATACATGTTATACTTGCAATGGAGAAGCAGCTTTAGCAAAGTTGTAAGCGTCGCTTGTAACTAAAACTACTTATCTGGTTCCACGCGCTGAAGTACAGATGTAAAGAGCAAAGTGCACTACACAGCCTGAGATACATCCTCCACTGAAGATGACCACTAAAGGGATTAACGCCACTGGCCTTATACAAGGGTGAGGCAATCTCTGACAGGGTAGGAGAAGACATCTTAAAGTAGGTGCATGTCCTCAATAAGATTTTTAATTCCTTTATATAGATTGGCGTGGGCCAAACCCACAGGTAACCTTCTCCTTGTCAAGGGGATTAAATGACCCTGGTCAAACATAAGGTTGCCCAAGAATATTACATGGGACTTAAAAATTGAATTTACTTATTCTCAGCGTAAAGATAGCCGCTCTAAAGTTTAACCACTCGCCTCAAATGGATTTCAGAGACGCCTGAACTTGAAAACCCCAATATGTTGTCCATATAGGCCACAGAACACACACGCAACAGATCATCTAATGCCGCATTTTTATGATGTTGGTAGAATGTAGGCGCATTTTTTAAGCCCAAAATTACATGACCCAGAATTGGAAAATCCCAGGATTGGAAGATGAGTCGTTAGAGCATACATCTACTAATCTGAATGTTGTGGGATTGATTATCACCCTTTGCATATCAACTGGGGTGCCAGTCAAAAGAAGCTATTTGCTGTTAATAGGTCTAAAAACACGAAAACCTTACCCATGACATAACCAGAAAAATCAAGTCTGATCTGTAGGTGATGAACTTTCTTATATGGAGTTGACCCTACTCAGGTTTCATGACATTGCTTACTTTTTCTCTATTTTGGTAATGTCCGTCCCCTAATTGTCTTGCCTTATATAAATATAATTGTAAAATCCCTTTCCTTGTTCAGAACGCAGTAAGCCATTCCTGCCCCTTTTAACGAGGATCTGACTAAAGTTCTAGAAATCCAGCTTGGTGAAAAATTTAGCATTTGCCACAATATTTGAAGATTTGTGCTTTCATAAGAATATGATGCAGATTGGATGTAGTGATATTGTACAGGTTACCATGATCTACACATGGGCGTATGGTACCTTTTTCTTCTCCATAAGTAAGAGAGATGAGATATTCTGTATAGGTACACTGGAGGATAGAGCATTTTTTAATGGATCAGGAGGCACCTGATCCATACATTGCCTCAGATTGGGTGTTATTCATTCTGAATATTGCTTTGATACAAAGGGACTCAAACTTGAGGAAGTCAGAGTTAGTGAGATTTGACATCTCAAAACTGAACTGCATCCGTGAAAATATGATGTCAGGCTTATGCATGGCGTGGATGATGATCTGATGGGATGCAGAGTCTTCACGAGCAATGTGCTGGACAGTGTTTGAGAGAGCCTAGCATAGGAGGGAGCTTACTCAATTCTTGCGGAGTGCTATTTATTAGAGGATGTTTTGGCCCTGAATAACCAGTTGCATCTTCTAAGAAAATAAAAAATCTAATAAAAATTGCATGCTAACATAAAAACATTATTTTATTAAAATATAACATTATATCAAAGAATGAGCTTAACCTTGAGCTTGGCGTGGCATTGGTTTTGTTCTCGGCTCTGTCTTGGAGCCAGACACTGCTGTTGATTGCAGCGTCGTGAAGACTGTGGTTCAGGAATATGTCTAAATGACGAGGCATGGCAGAAGGGTTCAGGGATGGGCTTTGGTGGGCCTGTTCCTAGTATGGACATGACATGGCTTCTACTGCCCAATTTCTTTGTGGCATAATGGCGCAAACCTGCCCATTATATTAGATTCAACTCAAATACATTTTTGTCAGTTTTGTGGGGCCCCAAGAAGAGTTAGTGGCACCAAAAGGGGAGGAATGGTATCGCTATGTTTTGACCGTGGTGATGGTGAGTTCCTCATTAACATTCATGATAAGAGAAGTGGTTTGAGTATGTGGCGCAAGTCCTGTGAAGGTGGAGGAGAGCCATGGAGTATCTAAATCTATAAAAGGTCGGTCGGCGTTGCCCATGGAAGCTTTGGAGAAGATTCACTAAGTGGTGTTGCAGATTCTTTTTCAGGTGCAGTTGGCTCAAGTGATGGGAGGGGAGACCTCTTTCTCGCTGCAGATTGCACAAATTGTGGAGGCACTACCATCAGATATGTCGTGGTGGGTGCAAGACCTGGTTGAGAAGCAAGGTCACCTTCCCATATCCATGGATGAGTGTGACAATTGAATTGACCGGGCTGCTTTTCCATATGAGGCGCAGTATGAGGTATGATCGGCTTTGCTGATGGTGAGCCACGGGTGGATCAGTTGAAGCTTTGTGTAGATTTTTTGACCTTTAGCAAAAGCAGCACAAGTATCAGATTTACAATCATCGCGGATGTTTCAACAGGGGCTGCAAGCGGATATGTTGGCTGCTATTGCGGCTGCTAAAGTTCTGAGTACATTGGCTGAATAAATTGCGTTGGCTATACAGGTCAAGAAACAATTGCCTTGGCACAAAACCAGCTGGAGGACTCTGTCTCTGGGAAGGGGCCAGTCGCCCGCAGTGGCTTGTAGAGGTCAAGGAGGTTGGCAGGGATCACCCAGGAATTTTGGAAATATCCATGGAGGGTTCCACCAGGTAAACGTTGAGGAGTCAGGAAGAACAGGAGGTTAGGGACCCAGGAAGGTTAATAATCCCAGACCTACCTTATCTTCAAATTTGCAATCTTAGAATGCTTTAAACATTAAATATACTTCTTCACTTTATCCTCAGTTATTTATTCCAGTGGAGTTATATTTGCAAGGTCAAACAGAGAAGGTGTTGGCCCTGGTGGATACAGGGGCTAAGAGCTATGTGGAATTCGCCCTTGCAGAACGTTAGAAGCTAGGAATGAAGAAGGGTCTTGAGATGGTGTTCACTGATGTGTCAAGGAAGGCCCCCTAATGGCGTTTGGTGCCTTGAGTAGTTGTTCAGCAGGACCAATTTTGGTTCAGAGAGGGCTTCTATGCAATCAGAAATCTGACCCATCCAGTGGTATTGGGGATGCGATGGTGGCATCAGTTCCAGCATCAGGTGGATCTGCCGCTTAATACAATTACTTTGGATCCACAGATTGAGCCTTGGATAATATGGAAGATGGATGTTGGGAGTGATGTTCAAAGTGGACGCAGAACTATGGGTGGAATGCAGGAGGTAGAGTTACCAGCCAAATATAGCAACTTTGTGGATGTATTTAATCCTATCAGGAACTCGCCTTTTTCCTCTACTGATTCTTTTGCGTTTTTATTCTGGTTCAAGGAAGGGTCAGAGCTTCCCTGGGGGTGTCTGGTATACCCTCTTAACCAATGAGCGAAAGAAGCATTGGAGAGCTATGTGGGATCAATATTGGACAAAGGTTTGATCGAGTCTTCTAAATTGCCAGTGGTGTCTCTTGTATTACTGGTGCTAAAAGCGAGTGGCAAACTTCGTTATGCGTGGATTTCCAATGTCTAACACATGGTCACTGAGCCTGATCCATATTTGATATCTTTGTTGGAGGATATTCTCCCAATGGTTACCAGATGCACCATTTTTACAAAGCTTGACCTTACAGATGCATTCAATCAGGTACCAGTGAAACTGGAACATCAGAAATACACAGCATTTAATGTCACCTGGGGGTCTATCAGTATCGTGCAATGCCATTTGGTTTTTAAATGCCTAAGCGGTGCTCCAGCGGATGATCGATTATGTCCTTGGAGGGATGATTGGTGATGCTGTGCCGCCTATATGGATGATATCTTAGTGTTTTTGAGGTCCTGAGAGGATCATGTCTGAGATGTCTAGGAAGTTCTGGGGCAATTGGCCATATGGGTCTGAGATTGAACCCCTCCAAGTGTGAATTTAATTGAAGTTTGGTGACGTTCCTAGGCAACGTGGTTTTCCAGAATTAATTGGTGTTATGTCTGGGTAAACTGCATGCAGTGCGAGCATGGAAGGACCCTACTGATCAAATGGGAGTGCTGAGTTTTTTGGGAACATTTAGCTTTCTATATCAGTTTGTGAATAATCTACCCCAAATGGCCTTACCTCTCACGCGTCTAACACAGAATGTTCCATTTGTGTGTGGAAGAAAAGAGGATAAGGCATTCGAATTACTAAAGGATAAGTTACTTACCATGCCTTTATTAGCCCACCCAGATCACGGGAGGCCATTTGTGGTAGAAACTGATGCTTCAAATTACGCCATAGGTGCAGTGTTGCTACAGGAGGGGGAAGATGGGCTCAAACACCTCATGTGTTATTTCAACCACAAAATAATCCTTGCCAAAACTAATTATCCAATTTATTATAAGAAACTTCTAGCAGTGATGGAGGCCTTGTGGGAATGGCAGCACCACCTGCTCTATGCCCGACATTCTTTCATTATTTGATAGACCATAAAGTGTTAGAATACTATTGTGCACCCAGGAAGATGAACCAGCGGCAAGCCAGATGGCTTGTGGAGCTAGTCCAATACAACTTCCAGGTGGAATACATGCCTGGTTCATCAAATGTCTTAGCATACTGGTTGAGTCAAGATGAAGGCTTAACATATAATAAGGGAAAATTAAGGAGTTTAATACAGCCACTATGTTTCAGCTGGACCAATTAGCAATGATTGAGGGTGGAATATGTGAGTTGGAGAAGGAAGTCCTCCAGAAGCAAAGAAGGTCAGAATTCAGCCAGCGATTTAAGGCTGAGATGAAGGAGGGATGGCCTCATGAGTGCCATAGGGCTTCATGAAGAGGCGTGGGGTGTTATATCACAATTCTTGCTTGTGGGTGCCCAACCCATCATTACAATGGGAGGTAATTCAGGTCTCTCATGATCATCATTGGCGGGTCTTCTGGGATCAGAGAAGATGGTGGAGTTGGTACTATGGGACTATTTATGGCTGGGCCTGCTTAGGGATGTCAAGAAGTATGCGAGGGAGTGTTTGGTATGTGCAAAATTGAATCCCTCAAGGAGCCTCTATTGGCTAAGTTAAACCCACTGCAGATACCATGTGCACCATAGAGTTCAATTAGCGTCGATTTTTATAATGGGTCTTCCAAAGGTGCAGGGTAAGGATGCAGTTATGGTGGTCATGGATAGACTGACCAAATACGCTGAGTTTTTATTATGCACAGTGAGTTTTTTGGCAAAGGATGCTGTAAAGATCTTCATTGATGAAGTGTTCCCCCGGCATAAATTACCTGAGGAGATTAATTCAGACTGTGGTCCACAATTTGTCTCGAAATTCTGGTCTAGCTTGTTGGGGAATTTGTAATCAGGCCAGGTCGGTCCTCAGCATACCATCCCCAATCTGACGGACAGATGGAGAGGGTGAATCAGATTCTTGAGCAGTATCTTCAGTGTTACATTTCCAATCAGCAGGATGACTGGGCTCCATGGGTTTAGATAGCCCAGTTTGCTTATAACAATCATAGTCAATTTTCAACGGGAATGACTCCATTTTTCAAAAATCATGGTCTAAATCCCAGATTGAATGGGGATCCATAGGCGGAGTGTGTCAGGGGGCAGATGAGATGGTGCATACCATGGCAGATATTAGGAAGAAGCTATGAAAGAATTTGGAGTGGGCGGTGGCTTGGCAGAAGCAACAGGTAGATCAATAAAGAGCACCGGATTCATAGTTTGAGCTTGGGGACTGGGTTTTGGTGGCGGCTGAGAACTAAGCTATCCAAGTTAATAGTCATAATCTGGGACTGAAGTTTTTTATCCATATCAGATCATCTGAGCCATTAATCGGATTGCTTTTTAATTAAGATTGCCAATAAGTTCTAGGGCTCATCTAGTGATTCATGCTTCCCACTTGCAGGCATTCAAGGGAATAGGTCTGGATTATCCAGGACCATTAAACCCTAGGGAAGGGGAGGTTCTAGAATATGAGGTGGAATGGATATTGGATTTGTGATGGGTGAGGGTCTAGCAGCAACTGCTAATGAAGTGGAAAAATTATCCATTGGAGGAGGTGATGTGGCTAATGAAGGAAGACTGTGCACAAAGCCTGGGAAGGTACAGGAGTTTTGGGCCTCACAAGGGGGTGATGTAACTTATCAGGAGTCACCTGATCCATACATTGCCTCAGATCGAGTGGCATTTTATCTGAATATTATATAATACAAAGGGTCTCGCTCTTGAGGAAGTTGGAGCAGTGAGATTTGACATCCCAAATCACTAAAATGCATCCATGAAAATATGACGTCAGGCTTATGCACAGCGTGGATGATGATCTGGTGGGATGTGGAGTCTTCATGAGCGATGTGATGGACAGTGTTTGAGAAAGCCTAGCGTAGGAGGGAGCTTACTCAATACTTGTGGAGTGCTATTTATTAGATAATGTTTTGGCTCTGAATGGTTAGTTGCATCTTCTAAGAAAATAACTAAAAACCTAATAAAAATCGCTTGCTAACATAAAAACATTATTTTATTTTGAATATAACATCATATCAAATTATGAGCTCAATCAGTGAGCTTGGCGTGGCGTTGACATTGTTCTCAGCCCTGTCTTGGAGCCAGATCCTGCTGTTGATGTGCAGCGTCATGATGACTGTGGTTTGGGAATACGTGGCAACAATGAGGCATGGCGGAAGGGTTTGAGGATGGGCTTTGGTGGGCCTGTCCCTATTATGGTCAGCGCGTGGCTTCTACTGCCCAATTCCTTTGTGGCATATTGGTGTGAACCCATCCATTACACATTTGACTAGTTGTTACATGGTTCAAACATACAGCGCCTACTCTTCCTTAAATGTTAAATTGGAGATGGAAGAGGACTTGCAAACCAAGTCTACTGAAATTTTAAGTTTGCTATCAAACTCAGTGGTAAGCGAAAGCATTAGCAGTAATTGCATCATAAGAGAACTCTACCACCTCCAAAGAAAAAGGCAAAGGTGCTTCTAAAGTGGGCTTCAGCAGAGAAGCTTTTCTTTCCAATAACAATAACATCAGTTACTAAGATTTGATTTAAACAGAAATTTTTGATAATCACACAGGTGAGATGAGCGAATTCAACAAATCCTAACTAAACTGAACAAAAGCCATATCTGGCAATGGCCAAAATGGTGCACCAAAGGGCAAAAAACGCCCTGGAGGGGGCTGGGAGCCAATGCTGCCAAAAAGCCACAAACCCAAACAACGCCTGGGTTTGTGGAGTTCACCACAAAACAAAATATAATATATAGAAATACAATATGCACAACCCCTATTAAAAGTGGAACACGGGCTCCAACTTTCCCTAGGGGTCAAGTCCCCAACTCTGTGGAAGAAGGTGGGTGAGGCACAGGCCTCCCTTTTTCCCCACACGGTGTACATTACCACCCACACCATCCACTGCGGCTGTATTTATATAGGGTTTGAAACTGAAGAGGATGCAGATGCTAAGGCAAAAGTCTGTGTCAATATTTCCCTCCTCAAGGACAAATGTATTGTGTGCACTGCGTGCACCAGATGGAACAAAGCAAATACTTTGTTCATCTCATTTGACTTGCTCCCCACCAACCTCCCCTGAAAAAAAATGAGGAGGAGCTCTGAATTGGCATTCAGAGCTATGGAGAAATTAAACAACTAGAACTACGGTGATTCCACCTGATGCCAAACCTGTGCACAGGAAAGGCGATCACCATGATCAACCCAGTCCCCAATGTGGCTGCAGACCTAAAAAAAAATCCCACGCACCGCAGTACTTCACCTCTAGATGGGGGAGTGTCAAAGCCATTCCAAATCACACCGGAATGTGCACTGCCCATCTGCAACCATTGCACCGCATTGGGGCACAAGGAACATGCATGCCCATGAAGAAGGGCATCTTGGCCCTGGACTTCTGCGATGACGCCATGGATGAAGATGAAGAGGCCTTCAGAATAATGATTGACGCCTTCCACGCTTTCCTCTGGGGAGAGGACGGGCACTACATCCTCATAGACCCAGTATCACCCAAATTATGCAAACAGGTACAGAAGGCCCGAAAGAGGGCAGTGGCCAAGGCTGCATCACTTGCAACCTCCTTTATCAACCTAGACCAAATCCAGGAGGACAGAGAGGAAATTGGCTGAGCCAGCTAATCAGAACAGAATGCCCAAACTGAAGAAGCCATGGAGGATTTTAACCAAGCCAAACAGTCAGAGCAGAAAACCCACGCTGAAAATTTTCTCAACAACTTGATTAAATCACCACGTGATCTCAATCAAATGAAATTATCTGAACAATTTGACTTCACTAAGGGCGAGACAGCAGGACCCAAAACTTCAAAATTAAACCCAAAAACATCAGAATTCAATCAGCGCACTGCTTTGAATCTCAAAGAATCACGCGCAGAAAAGACTAATACAAACCCTAAATCCAACAAAAATCACACAAAATCAACACAAGATAAGGAACTGGACAACGACTTGGAGTGGACTGGCCCAATCACATGGAGCAAGTTCAAGGCAATGAGCGGGGGTCTAGGGCCAGAAGGCCCGCCCAACTGCTCCTGAGGCGCCACAGGCACCCCATTGTCAATAGGGACGCTAAACATCGCAGGAGCCAGGGCTCAAGTGTCCAAAGTCAAAAAGCTGGACTTTCTCATAAACCCCCTGTAGACATCTTAGCCATACAAGAAACCCACTGTCTGCAGGGGGAAGAGGGATCCTGATCATCTAGGGTCTCACCATCCCAGTTGGTATGGACGTCCCACTAGGGGTGGTCATCCAAAATAACAAAAAAAATTGCTAACTCCTCCTCATATCTTTATAGCTGCATCCGGGACACAACAATTGCAAACTAAGAGGCCACAATTATGATAGCTTGTACCTATGCACCATGCACCACAACCAAAAGTAAACAATTCCTCAAAGCCATCCTGACGCTCAACCTCCCACCAGAAACCATCCTGCTGGGAGATTTTAACTGCTGGGACAACCCCACCATGGACTGATGGCCCAACCCCAGGGGATACCTACTGGGCCACATCGAGTTCCACATGATGAAGGCATCACTTGGCCTGTATGACACCCTCCCCCTGGGTCTCCACTCCTCCCCCACATGACCCGCCCCAGCATACGTGAGGGAACGCTCATCTCAATGAGCCACATCAATCACATCCTCGCACTGAAATTCCACCACTCATCTATTTCTAACCTCACTACAAAAAAGAAAAATTTCTCTGACCACTGACTAATTTTGGTGCAGCTCATGCCAACCTGAACTCACATGTGGACGTCGCCCTGGAGGAAGCTATACCTGGAGAACATAAAATTACCTGAAATTTCTGACTGGGTTAAGCACAAAGCCACAAACCCAGAATTTGCAAACTCATTTGTATTAGATCCCATCAAAACTTGGAAAAAATTCAAATCTGAATCAATAAATAAAACTTGCCATTTTGCCTCGCGCAAATACACCATGGACACAGCCACAATCAGGCGCACCCTGGAGGAACTAGATCACCTTGAGCTCAACAACCCAAAGTCCAGCTACAGCCCCAATCAGGGGTGAAAAATGGGCGGAAATCTCCGCCTGCCTAAACGCACTCATCTATGAGCACCATCATAGAATCAAAGTATCAAGGAAAGGCAAGTACATAAAATAAGGCGAAAACTGTTCAATGTATTTCTTCTGCCAATACCAATCCTGAGGCAACCTGCCCCTGTGTGCACAGGTCCACAAAGCTGACGGCACCATGGCAACTGACCCAGCGGAGATCAAGGTGGAAATACACCGCTATTACACCAAACTTTATTGTGACACCCTATCTGACCTTAAAAAATCAAAAAATTATCCACATCGCCAGAATACAGAGTGCACCGCCAGACTATAGTATCCTAAACCTGATAATGCAGGGGGAGCTCTGGAACACAGTCCGCGGTGCACCTCATAGGAAATGCCCAGGCCCTGATGGGATACCATACGAATTTTATAAAAAATATTTTAGACAAATCGCTCCCATCCTCTTAGCATCAATGAACCAGTGCCTGCTGGAGACACGCCTCCTTCCTGAAGTCCAGGACTCCTATGTCACAACCCTGTTTAAAAAGGGCGTCAGAATGGACCTGGCCAACTGGCGCACAATTGCACTCTCAAACACTGACACAAAACTACTTACAAAATTCTAGCAACCAGATTAGGCACATTGCCTCTAAAGCCCTGTCCCCAATCAGTTTGGGTTAACACCAAGGCGCTCCATCTGGTCCAATATACACTCCGTCACCAATATATGCCAGTCCAAAGCAACTGGAGCCCTGGTATTCCTTGACCAGGAGAAGGCATATGACCGCGTTAGCTGGCCATACTTGAAGGAATGGCTAAGCGCCTTCAATCTCACACCCAGGTTCATTGACTGGGCGATGCTCCTCACGAAATCCGCATCTATAGCTGTGTGTGGCCCTGTCTTTCTAACTGACAAGATCGCACCACACAGAGGGATTAAACAAGGGGACCCCCTCAGCCCATTACTCTACAACCTCATCTTTGATCCACTCCTCCACATTTTCTGACTCACGCCTCATGGGCATAACTGCACAAGGCCAGCCCCCAGTCAATATACTAGCCTTTGCAGATGAATTCATGACAGGTATAGCTGATAATTATGATGCCTGACAGCTGAAATGCACCCTAGAGGAATACTCCATTGTGAGTAATGCATCGCTCAATAAACGGAAAACATAAATAATCCTCCTAGGCAAATACATCAATAAGTGGACCACATCACCCAAACCCTACAACCCCCCAAGAAGGAAAAACCCATTCATACTACCCTTTGCATCACACCCACAATTAAACCCATCCGCCACCTCAGGATATGGCTGGAAACAGGGGGGTATGCTAATGAAACAATTGAAAACAGTCTATTACAGCGGTTATCCAACTGCATCGCCTCACTCAAGGGAAGTCCCCAGGGCTAACAGTGTGAGTGGCAGTTCCCAACTCACTCATCCTCCCGATGCTGTGGTTCACTGCACATGCAATCTCCTTTTCACCCACCTTTGTAGCCTCGTTCCGTGCACTTATCCAGGGCTGTCTTTGGCCTGGATCCTGACCACCCATATGGGTGGAAACGCTATTTGGACCACGCTCCAGTGGAGGTATGGACTTAATAGACTTCGAGAGTCATGCCAACTGCATTCTGGGCACCTGTAAAGAGGAAGTGCTAGCCCCAGACCTCCCACAACAGCACTGGTCAAGAGCAGAGAGGGCCAACTTCGTGCAGGCGCTCAAAATATCTAACCCACACAACCCATCCAGCCTACTAACATAACTCACTAACCGCCCCAATGCAGTTAGCTTACATGGAACCCCCCTCAATTTAAACGCCTCCTCCACACCATCTGCCACATGGGATGGACCGTCGCTAACACTGGCGCTGTGCTGGGAAGGGGACGACCCAGAGCCCACTTCATGATAAGAAAACCAGAAGACTACCCCCAGAAAGACATACTCTCTATGACCCCAACCATCGCAGAATTGAATACCTAGACGCTTTGTACATCCCCTAAAACCTAGCTACACAGAAGGCAATATGGAGTCTGATGCACCATCCACTCCTCCAGCCAAGGGTAGGAGCTAACACCTGGCGCTTCCTGAGAAGGACCTATAGAATGGCGGACCACACCCATTCCCTCCACGCAACTTGTGCAGTATGTGGAGGGGAGGGCTCTGTACACTACCGCCTAGAAACTTGCCTCCCATCCAGAACCATATGGCGGGAAGTTGCGCGCCTGCTTAGGTTCCAAGACGACCAGAAATTCTCTATCTCAAGGAGCTTCCTTGCGCTCCAGCTCAATTCCCCAATTCCAACTACCCTCCGCTCCCTAATGGTAACCATCGCAATGTGGACAATCCACACCATTGCTTTAGATATGTTCAAGGGTACCATACCAACCATCCATGGGGTAATCAGTAGGTTCCACGTTCACTTACTGGAACACTTCCAATCCTGGTTTTATGGGTACATGAAGCCAAGGCAACAAAGGCTCATAGTGTCGTGGCTCCCACTCTGGTTTCTCTAAATGGACCCCTTCCTCCACACCTGCTCCATAACAGGGGAAACCCCCTAGGAGTAGCGCACCAACCCTCCCCATACCTGGTGGTACCACCTGGCAACAGGTGTAACCCGTATATCCTGGGGTGCCAATCCTTTCTAAACCTCACTATTCTTCACTACCCCCTTTCTACACATGCATCGGTACTGCCCGTCCCCTGTTCAGCTTTCCTTGGTTAAATAAAATAAAGTGTGTTTCAGCAGAGGCATAAAAATGAGTTTCAAAAATTGACCCATCATGTTAAGTCACTTGGAAGTGCCTACTGAGGACATAGAAATTACTATATCTTTCCCATTCATCAAGGCTAAATTCATAGTGTCGACCTTAAATTAATTTAAAATTGAATTTATGCCACCACTCACCTCCTAAGATACTTGGGTACATCAGGGTTTATCTGCCTGGAATTGGTTTGCAAGTTCATTATTACCAACTGAAATCAACAAGACCTTTAACTTTCAGCTTGTGAGTCACCTGTATAGCGCCTAACCTAACGATCTTTAATGTTCCAACCCAGCTATAAATCTGTATAGAACCTTGAACCCTTCAGAACCAAGAAAGAGGACAATTACTAAAGCTTTTTCTCTTGCCAACTTGCTCTTATAGGGCATAAACTAGACGAGAGATAGGTCACATCTTTCCCACCTCGTTTGCCCATTCAAACCCCCAGGGCTCTTCTCAGGCCCAGATAGACCATCATTTTTTAAAAAACAGAGGTTTATTTAAGATTTTTAGGTTTTCATAGATTTTAATACTGCTTTATCAGATCTTTGTAAGTGTACCCCTGCCCCAAACAATGAGCCTATTTTGGCGCTCCCAATTGTAATTAACTTAAGACCTAGGTATCCTCAGGTGTTTTTTTAAGAAAAATCCCTGTATGTTTAACCTTGAGCGGAGAAAGTAATCGTCAAGATTCCATTAAACTATGTTTGGGTAACGCCAAAGCAAAAGTCAACATTTGGAACAGAGATCAAAACATTTTTAAATCAATATAGTCAATTAAATTGATTGCAACCCGCTATCAAAATGTTCCTTTTTAATCCTCATGCTAATTTGAGTATAATGATTACTTTGTTTTGTGACATCGTTGCTCATCTAAGAATCCTCATATGCTCATTTCTAAAACACCCAAAACCTTGCTACTGGTATGGTGTTGGTTTTTTCTAATTATTTCTGAAAATATACTTTAGTTTAAAAACCCCTTTAGGATTTATTTGTCATATATAAAACTTAATGAAAATGTGGCTCCTGTTATGTTAAAGTTAGAGTCCATGTATGGGTCTAATTTATCCTCCCAGTCAAAGGGTAATCCTTAGGTATATTCCCAACAAATTTTAAAATCTGGTACTTTAACCCTGCATGGAACATCACCCAATACTCTTTTCTAGTTCCTAGTATTCAACACCCCTCCCTCATCCCACCTCACTTAACCCCACTGAAACGGCACCGCTCTGTAGTCTGGTCCTGGTATAGTGGTTTTATAGTAACACATTCAAATGACTTTTTTTTCTCTTGGCACGCTCTTTTCTTAAAAACTAACTCAAACACTATATGGAAATTTTGAGATAACCTACAGAATTATGGGGTCACTTGCTCCAGAAAAGGGATAATGTACCGCTCAAGTGCCACTAAACCCCTCCCAAGGTGCTGATGAATCCGTTTTGGTTCATATAAGCTTCTCACGCTGAGAAATTTACCCCTTGCAATGATATCCCATATGATTATCTATGAATGGTTGAAATACCTATAGACCCTAAGGATCCAGAAATTTCTCTTTATAAAATTTCTCTGATTCACCAGGTTGAAGAAAAGATTCAGGCATACCAAGTATATGAGGTTCTGTCAGGAGTATGGCCCTTATCAGACCCTGAAGACCCCTCAATCCATTCCTCTGTCATATTTTTTGGGCAACTGATATTCCCACCAAGTTATAAAAAGATACACCAAGGTATGGAAGAGTTCCAAGGATAATAAGTCAGATCCCACAATTTTCCCTGAATGAGTTGATAATATTTAAATGTACCTGTCAGATTCTGGTAATTGAATCAAAAATAAACCCTTTGACAACCATCAGAATGGGCTGATTATCCTCCCAATGCTCGAGCTAATGCCATAATTCTCATCTCAAAGTCTATTGCAACCACACAGCTTGGGCAAAATATCTCAACTTCAATTCAATCAAGTACTTTATCAAAAATCTTGGGCCAAATATGCTCGCACATTATGGCTTATTATCTCTGCATCAAATCTCAGCAATTGGTCCCAATTAATGAGAACAATATCCAACAACTAGTATACAAAATTTGAATGGTACCAACATGAAGTTAACGTTTAAAATTCCCATGGACGATCAGATGAATGATAATGTAATCAATTTCTCGCCCTAAGGCGAAATTTGTATGTCAATCCATGTAATTGGCATGATAGCACTTGCACATGGACTTCCCAAACGGATTACCTAGTGCTATTGAGAGAGAGGCCTGCCGATGTCCCAACTAGAGGTACGTCATCTACATTAATTGATGTGAGAATTTCACAGAAGGTTTATTTCAACAGCTGTATGACAAAACTCAAATCCATAAGATCCTAGGATAATCTAACATGTTTTTATCACAATTTTTGTTCCTAAAATTCTCCCAATTTTGAGAGTATTTTGCTACCAATAAACCTAAGAATAGGTCTCAGTCATATCAGTTCAACGGCTGAACTAAGATGGTAAAATATCTGTTTGTTTGGTGCTCAAATGTGGTCTGGAGAAGCCCTAGAGGTATAAAACTGGCGCCTGACCTGATGACTGATTATCAAATAAATACCTTCTAATAAAAGATATTTTATTTCATCTCTTTCCTGGTTTATTCATCTAAATATTTTCTTTGGAGAAGTGTTGACAAGCTGGAAGTACCAAATTCCCAGCTTTTATCTATCCCTGCCTCAGAAGTTGTTCCCAATTATGAAGAAAATATTGAGCCCAAAATTGACCTGAAGAGTCGGGGCTATTTCAATAATACTAGTGAGTTTTCATATAGTCAGAGTACTGTAAGCCACTGGCAAAATTGGGGATTTATTGGCTGAACATCTTACCAATTTAGCATGCAGGATTTAAATTATCAAGCAAATAATCCTCAGAACTTCACAGAACATATCTCTTATCCTCCATTCACATCGTAGTAGGGCAACGCAAGGTGTCAGTAACTCCCTTGTGGTCACTGGAGCCACAGTAAATTTCACAGATATAAAAGTCATGTAGACATTGCATCTTGAAGTTACCCCTAGCTCGCCTATCATGAGGGCATCTAGTATTCTATTCTCACAATTACCTAGTGCAAACCATTGCGCTTTATTCCCATTAGATTAAAAAAATGGCAAACTTCACAGTCATACTAGAGATAAAATAATTGGTGATCTTAGGGGTGGTATGGTGGCACCACTGGTCAGTAAGTTTTGACTTATAGCGGAACATACTAGCCCACACCTATAATTCTCTTTCAAGTAAAATTCCTTTTTCCCAGACTAGCAACGTGAAATGCTGTTACAGTAACTGTGGAATATTTGTCCACCAGCATTGAGCTAAAGTTAACTACTTTATCGCATAGTCTCACTCCCTTCAAGTCAGGTTTTATTGTAGAAGGCGCTAATAAGCTGACCAGTCACTTAGAGTTTGATCTGAGCTTACAGCTGACGGTTGACCTCGTCAATATCAATTGCCCCCTATATACCTATACATATCAGTAGTATCAGGCGTTAAAAACCTTGATTGCTGACATGTTGAGGAAGGGATGGATGATCAAGAAAACTCTGCTGTTTTATTTCCAGTAGTTTTTGTGCAGAAACCTGAAGGCACTCTGAGACCCTGTGTTAACTATGAGAACTTGAACATTTTCACTGTCCCCAATCTATATCCCTTCCCTTAGAAGCCGCTATTGCCCAAGCCATTTCCAAGTCTATAGTCTATTTAAAACTTGACCTGAATAACACATTTTACCAATTTTGGTAAAGTCTGGTCAGTAATGGCTGATTGCCATTAAAATTTGAATAATTTTACCATTTCAAGGTCATTCCTTTTGAGGATGTTTTGCCTGGAAGGTAAAACTGCTTCCACCCTAGTGCAGGTTTCAAGTTCAAAACCTGTACTGGCTAGAAAAATTCTTGGTGTGGTATATTTGTCCCAAGGTCAACCCACCTCGAATATTTAAGGTCATGGCTTTTGGTTTGAAAATGCGCCAGCAGTTTCCAACGCCGCATAGATGATGCTTTGGGATACTCAGGTTATCCTGTACAATTGCATATGTTGATGATAATTTGATCCACTCTCCCAATGCAGAGAAACGTAATAAGGATATTATGGCCGTGGCTGCAGCCCTTCATAAGTCTGTATTAGTTGCAAAGCCATCTAGATGTGAGATTTTCAAAAGATGAAGTGTAATTACTTGTGTATCTTAAGAAGGATGGTCATGCTATTACACCTTCATAACTAGATACCATTTGATCTTGGATACTTTTGTGAAGAAGAAACTGCATATCTTTCTTGGGTCTTTTACTTTTTCAAAAGTCTTGCTAGATATCTCAGAATTATAATCTTCCTTACACCCCCTCACTGTAAAAAATATCCCATTTGTTTGGACCCTAGAGTGCCGATAGGCTTTTGAGGCAATGAAGGAAGCTTTACCACCACACTCGTCCTGCGTCATGCTGAGAAAGATATGCCCTTTATTTTGGTTCGTGAAGCTTCAGGCACTGCAGTATTTTCTGTCCTTATGCAATAACATGAGGCTAGGAACACCCAATGACTTATTTTTTAGGGAAATTTAATGTAACTGTTCGCACTTGGCCATATTTGGAATTGAGCTGGGTGCAGTTTCTTAGTCATTAATGAGCTTGCGGTACATTTTATATGGTGCCAAACATCCAGTAGTTGTGTGGATGGATTATAAGCTTTTCACATTCTCTCATAAACTCAAAAAGTTAGCTACAGAAAATCAGGACTCAACGTGACTTTCTAGACTATAACTTCAAAAATATGAATTATAAAAGGGGCTACCCTTATTTTACCAGACTTCTTGAGCTGAAATCCCCTGATGGGACCCACTTTTGATACAGCCTTTGACTTAGTCACAGTAATTTCTCCCAAACTAAGCATAGCTCCTGCACCACCTTTCATTGCCGTTGTGGCTTCCCCCACCTCAAAGACAAAATCCAAAGCCCGTTGTTCCAAATCCACAATTACCCCAGTTCCCTTAAATCTGACCTAATATTGGTGGTTATTCCTTCCAATAGAGTTTAGGTATCCCTGACAGAAGAGAATTTTCTCCTTGCGCTAATTTTGGCATCCCAGTCTTTAGACCTTGAGGGTCTGACCTCCTGCAAAACAAATGTGGGTAAGACCCCATCTGGATGGTATTAAAAAAGAATAAAGTAATATATTTTCAAAAAAAGTGTATAATCCCTATTTTCTGTGTTTCCATGTCATAAGGGAACATTGTGATCCCCTACCATGGTTCACCCTAGTGTGAAGAGATGTGCTACCTTGATTTAGTCTGGTATTATTGGAATGTCCTAAAAGAGTATGTCACACTTGGATAGAAAGTTGTCTTAAGTGTGCCCATTCCAAATATGGCAGAACAGGGCGAAATGGTCTCCTCCGCCCTCTCCAACAAATAGAAGGGCCATGGACCTCAGTTTCAGTGTTTTCCAAGTAGGTTTGTTAATTTCACATGGTGGTTAAGTCATGTTACATTGGATACCTTATAAAATTTCTATTTTCATTCGGTGTTTGACAACCATTACAAGAAAGATGTAGCGGCTGTTTGTGCCCCTTGTTTTTTCGTAGTTTTCAATTGCATAGGAGTTGATAAGTGATAAAGAGCCCCAGTTTACCTCAAGGTTTTAGAGACATTATGCAAAATGCTAAAGATCAACCTAAGCAGAACATTGGCACACCACACTCAATATGATGGCCAAACAGAATGAATGAACAAGTCATTGGAGCATTATCTCCAATTTTATGCTACCTCCTCTCAGGGCACATGGGCAGCAGACCTTCATTTCACCCAGTTATTATACATTAACTCCCTACATGCGTCAACAGGAGCGTCACTGATATACGCCTACTTGGGTTACAACCCTGATTTCACCATTAACCTCAAATCTGCATAAATATCTCAGCGACAGAATACTTTTCTAAGAACATTCAGAAGATGCATCTCCAAATCCAGCAACAGTTAGCCAAATCAACTAAAAACGCTAATAGGGTTGCTGAGTAAAAATGAAGTGTGGCGCCAAATTTCCAAGTAGGTGAGTTTGTTATTGTCAGTACCAAAAATTTGCAACTTATAGTTCCATGCTATAAGTTGGCTTTTGTTATAAAGCGGCAACTGATAGGTTTGGGGTTTTCTATCATTAAATAACAATGCTCCCTGTTTTATGGAAGGAAGCGCAATCTGAGTAAAAATTGATTAAATTAAAGAATCGCAAGAACTTGCCTTAAAATTACTTAGGCACCCATTGACTACAATAAATAAAATAATTAATAGTAATATTTAGTATTAAAAACAAAGGTAGTTTGCTCAAGGGAAAGTAGGGGATATATAAGTGACAAATGGCGATTTAATGCCCACTTATCAATTAGTAAGGTTATTGGTTGCCAAGAATTACAATAAAATCAATCTTTGACTCATAGCATTTGTTAGGATACTACCTCAGAGCTTGTTGAGAAATATTGTAAGTTGTTGGAATTTTGATTCAATACTCTCAGAAAGTCTGGTCATCAAAATAGCTATGATTGATTAATTGATCGCAATAAGAATTAACTCATAAGTTCCTATTTATAAGTTAAAACAGTGAAACCAGATAAATTAATTAGCAACCATGTCCAACTAATTAGAACATTAATCTTTAGAACGCATTGGAAAAAGCATTATCTGGTAAAATTCTAACACATCCCTCATCTTAATTGGATTATTTTCTTTCAACACATCTGTCCATGAAAGATCATCCTCAGACAGCAAACTAGAAGTCACAGTGCTTTGTTATCATTCTTCATCCACAGGTAGAGAGGTCATTGGGACAACCCCCTCCTCCAAGAAGCGTCAGAAAAAAAAATAGCGGAATTTTCCACCAAAACAATGATGGTAGAGCCTAACAGTAATATGTTAGTATCAGGGAAAAGCCTGACATGAGTGGGTATCTTGAGAGTAAAGATATTATTAACAAGGTAATGAAAATGTGTGCTGAGGTTAGATCAATTGATATCATACTAATGCATAATTACAATGGTATTGTGTTAATTAACTAAATGCCAAAAAGTAATTTCAGTGAGGCTGAGTCAATTAATCACATAACAATTTTAATTGTAATGAGACTGAGACAATTCTATTACCCATCAAAAACATATACAAAATACTAATCCAGAAGCTCAGAAGAAAAAGAGTACTACGTCCAAAATCAATCAGGCTTAATTAAGTCCAGGAATCTGAATGGAATTTATAACTGAGGCATTTTTATTGTTGATCTTCGTGGTCAATAAATAATATCACATTCAAATTTTTAGTATACTCCTGATACTAGTTCCATATATTGTATACTAAAAAACTATACAAATAAACTATTTGTTTATAAACATGCACGAATTGTTCATTTCCCAACTGAAATTCCAGAAATCCTATAACCATTAGTGTAGAAACACCTCTACCTAAAAAAATACCTCTATCTTTACTTCTGCGTCCAAACTTAGCTTGTGTACTGGCCTTAACAGAAATGGACTAGTTAAAAAAAGTCCTTCTTTAGGGATAAATTCCGCAATTGCCATTGCTATACTCTATAAGGTACGCACCTTCCCTTTGTTATGCTGTACTTTTTGTTCTGGATTAGAAAGTTTATGTCTTTCCAAATATAACTGGAATAAATTATTTACGGTCTTTTACAGTCAGCATCCTTAACCAAAGTAGCTGGCAATAAACTACTTCCTAAAAATAACTCACTTTGAAAAACTAATACAAATTATTATTTAAAATATTACTTAATTGTGTCTTTTCACTATTATTTTGATAACAGTCTACATGTTCTTAAATACTTAGTTTGCACTTTATCCACTATGATTCCCTTGGAGAGGTCCTTAATTGTATAGGCATCTAATGCCAACTTATTGATGACCACAAATGGACCAACCCAAAGCTTGACCAACTAATTTTTTAAAACCATGATTATCACACTAGCTAACTTTATCATCCACTTCAAAGGTGGAAGAGTTGTAGTCTTGATTCCTAAAATCTTTGTCCTTAACCTTCCATTAGAAGTATTAGCGTAAGTGGAGGATTTTAATCCTATAAAACTTTTGTTAAGCTCTCCAAATACTGTATGGGCGTCATTTACAGCCCTGGTTCAAGAGCGGAACATAAATTGGGGCAAACAAGCCTAAGCCCTATAAAGTAATTCAAAAGGGCATTTTTCTCATTGACAAATAATAACTTAAATTAGAGGCAAATGTTGCAGACAATAAAGTTACAGAGTAGGAAGGTTTACCAGCTATGAGTTTCTTAAAAATAGTGGCTAGGGTAACATTTACCATTTCAACCATATCATCTGTTTCTGGATGGTAAGATGTAATTAATAAACCACATATTCCCATCCGCTTATTTAGTTTGGTATGAAATGCATTGTAAAGTTTATTCTGTCACTTGTCAAAATAACTTTAGAGAAACCATTGTAATATTATCTGCTTCTATAACTTGACAGCACTGCTGTCATTTACTTTGGCTAAAGTACACGTGTCAGGAAGTTGATATGACTGGACGATATGCTACCCATATCAGTGGATTGGAGAGGGAATTGGGACAAGTCTTGAGTTTAAAAAAAGAGAAGTATACAAATAATAATAGATTGAAATGTTGACCAATTGGTGAGAATGGTAGATTATGCTGAGACTAGGATAAATGAGAGTTTCGAATCAAATGGGAGAAATGAATGGAAGACACAAAGCTGAGGATGCATCCAGCTTGGGGAATCGAGATATAAGGAGTTACAGAGCGAATTGATGGGGGTTCTTTTGTAAAATAGGTTGTTGCATAAAGGTCTGCATATTATTACAATAATAAAGGTCAAATTAAGGGGCGATAGCTTTGTGCAAAAATGCTATTAGTTTTATTAAAAGAATTGGCGATCTTCATATTGTCTGATTTGGTTGCCCAATGGCTGATACCCTGTGCATACTGACTCAGTGGAATCAAGACTGTACGCCGAGAATTAACAGTGGTGCTCATTACAGGGGGCCACTGGTCAGCTGTAAGTATTCAACACTGTGAAAACATTGATGAGCCCTCATTTGTTATGTCACCAGTCTATTGGGTTCCATGTGCATCATGTGGAAGAAATACAAGAGGCATTAAATAATAATCCAATATTATTCACTGTAACCAAACCAGGGAATGATGAAGTTGTGATCAATCTGCAACTGGAAAACAGCCCTGAGCTGACGGCTGACCAACTAGGGCAATCCACTAATGTGACCCATCAGCAGCTGTGAAATATTATGGAATGGTTGTTACAAAGGTATCATTTATATGAAGATGAGGTGGGGGAATATGCCTTGAGTCTATTTTATAACCAACGCAATCAAGAAGGTGTTACGCCATGTACATGTCTTATTTGAATGAAAAAACAACGGGGTTGACTTGCCGCCTTGGTACTCATGGAATCAAGAAATATCTAGTCATGTATGTGCAACCATCTATTTGACAACTACTATGAGTATTGGATCGCCATAATATAAAAATTGGAGATGTGGTGCGATTTGCTCGAGCACAACAAAATGATATTCACCTCTTTCTCAACCATCTTGATCGCTCATTTTTGGAGGTACAAGGGGCGCTTGGGCAAGTGGTCCACCATGTTGAGAACATCCGCCACCAGTTAGACATGTTGGTATCACAGTTGCATCTTGAGTTGTCTCAGGTAATTGAAGAATTGTTGGATTGACATAGTTTATCAATGGAATGGATTTGGGATGTCATGACGCTTGGCCACAATACTGAGCATTTTATGATGGGTTTAGCTGAATGGGCGGAAGCACTCGAAGATGTGGTAACCCAGCTTAAAGAAAGGATATCAGTAGTGGAACAGCAAGTGGTGGATCATGTTGGCTTTGTATCAGCCAAAGTAAACCAGCTTTGTATTGAATGGAGTAGTCAGAAAATGACTGATAACGAGCTTAATCTGTGGTTGACGTCCCCTGAGTACCTGCACCTAGTCTGCTGGGTTACCCAATTGGAAGCATATAGTCAGGATGAGCGGCGTTGAGTTTTCCCTCTTCCATTCTATGAGACACAGGAGTATACTGACATACAAGAATGCCTTAATAACCTTAGTTGGGCCAATGAAAGGTTGATAGGGGAACAAGTCACTCTCCTGACCTGAATGGATGAGGCTAACCAACAAGCGGGTTATGCTAGATGACAGCATGGCCATATACAAAGTACAATTGGAAGTGTCCTCTCGCGCCTACAAGCAGTGGAACTTCAGTTGCATGAAGAAAGGGAATATCGTTGAGAGCTGCAAAATCAATATGCAACACTGCAACAGGAATTACAAGATGGGCGGTGTAGATGTCATTAGATTAGAGTGGAGCAGATGATAATTGAGCAATTGGCGGAGTATTCCAGAACTGGGGGGAATGGTGCAGTCAGTGGCAATTTAGAGAATGAACGTTATGACTCCACTAACAAGTATCCTTCAAGCGATGAAATGTATACCCCACACAACTCTACTTCCTTTGAGTTCATCACATCATATTTGAGCTCGACTGGCCGGTGAACCAATGCGCCTGGTCCCTGCTGCAGAAGTGTGAAGCAAGGCGAAGCTGTGCGAATTGAGAACTTACCTCCTTTTAGTCATGATGGAAACCTACATAGGTATTTCAAGAAATTCAAATTCGCCGCAGAAGGAGTTTCTGATTGATGGAAAGTGAAACTATTGCTGTCTGCTCTTGATGTAGACAGCGCCAATCAAGTTATTTGCTACCTCCCAAACAGCTCAGAATCCTATGAAGAAATTAAGGCAATTATTCTTCGGCTGTTTGGGGGTGCAACCAAAATGGCTCAACGAAAAGCTGATTTTCTGACTATACAATTTTACTAAGATGAGACCCTGTCAGATTTTTCTGAACGTTTATTGGCGGAAGCGCATGTACTAATTGGAGCCAAGCTTTTATCCGCTGAGGATGTGGGTATTGTGATGATGGCAGCTGTCAAACCATATTGGGAACTATCTAATGCTATGTCTCACATGTTGAACAAAGAGGCAGGACTTATTCAAATTGTATATACTTTATACCGACTCTCTGCCACGAACAGCGCCCCTATTATAGCCTGGCAACCCTCTGCTACCCCCGCACCAAAGACTTCAGAGTATGAACTACAGCAGCTATGCTATCATCTGTTAGAACATATTCAATTGTCATACCAATCTGCGAATCCTTTCTGACCTATATATGATCTGCCAGCTTGTTCCCAACCTTGGAAACATACCGTTAATCATTGCACTGGTCCTTCAGCTGCATGTTATATATGCAAACCCTTCATGAATACCTGCTTCCAATGCAACCGGAGGGGCATTATGCGGCAAACTGCCCTATAAAACACAATTGTTTGCATTACCAACCGAGGAGACCCCACAGGGAAAAGCTTGAGCAGAGTAGAGATAGGACGCTCTACCTCCGCTAAGTTTAATCCAATTGTCCCTAATAAATCCCTCACTTCTAATTGGGAAGAATCTGAAACTCAATCGGATGAATTACTATACCAACAGCTTCCATTGGGAATCCCTGCTTCTGGGTCCAACTGTATAGATTCACCCTCAAACTCTGTGTTTCTCCAGGAAGCGCTGAAGCTATATGCGTGGCAGATCTTGGAACAGACTGGCACAAGTATTGAGGATCTTTTGATGGCTGCTACTTCTTTGGTAGGAGTCCACAATGCCATTCTGGTGGTAAAAATCATCAATGAGTGCCCACAGGTCGGCAAGAGCATCTCCTCTTTCTTGAGTAACAGTAAACTCTTGGATGTACACGCAATAAAAACTGATGGTTCCTCTTACTCAAAATGTACTTATTATGACATTTTCATTAAAATTACAAAAATACGGGCTATCATCGATACTGGAGCCCCTGTGAACATAGTCTCTACCCAATTGGTGGCTAAGCTCCTGCTCAAACCAGATGTGGATCATTGAGTAGTATACGGAACCACGGGGGCACATAGCACTGTATCTGAAAGTGCATATAATGCATTGCCCTTACGATTTGGGTCCATCCAGGCTCACCCAGCGGTGTTTCTACCAAACAACCATTATGATATGTTAATTAGTGCAGCATTTATGAGGAAATTTGGTGTTGTGATAGACATGGCGGAGGAAACACTTTACATTTTGGGACAACAGATACCTGTTTATTTTACCTCATGTGGAATCCCAATGGACTCATTCCGTTCTAGTCAAATCAACCTAGCCTACAGCAACGGAGTAATTCCCATGCACTATCAACAACTGAAGCGACAGACCAGGGTCCTTCCCAAACAGATCTATGAATACAAAGGGATTTTACTTCGAGCGGCTAGTGATTGGAGCATACCATCTGGACACCAATGCATAGTAGGAACTGAGCTTGAAATTAATGTCCCAAAAGGGCTTTATGGTGAAATCATGGCTCCTTACCAACACTCTTGACTTGAGCCACATGTGGCTCCAGGGTTTCTGCTTCCTGGGAATGGAGAAGTGAAAGTGCTGCTAGCAAATTTACAAAAAGAGACCATAACAATCTGGCGGCACCAAGTGGTGGCTTAATTACACTTTTACCCTATAGAAGAAGTCCGCTGTATTCATGATTTTGGCTCTTGGGAGGATCTCAGACTGCCAACAAGCTCTCCACTCGGCATATTGACCGTGGTTCTGTGGGAAGCACTTACTAGATTATCAACGGAACAACAAGAACAGGCTATGGCGTTATTTGAAAAGTATTGGGATATTTTTGCATATGATGATCACGATCTGGGGTGCACTCAAGGGGTGGTACATTGGATAGATACCGGGGATCACCCTCCCATTCATTTGTGACCTATTAGATGTTCTAAAGCAGCAGAGGAAGTTGTTTTTAATGAGGTGGATAAACTTATATTGCAAGGAATGTTAGAGCCGTCAAATAGTCCGTGGGCATCACTGGTGCTCATAGTGAAGAAAAAAGATGGCTTGAATCAGGTGGTTATTGACTATCGCAAACTTAATAATGTAACAAAGAAGGATTCCTACCCTCTTCTGCGGATTGATGATGCATTAGATCGATTAGGAGGAGCATACTATTTCTCAGCCATGGATCTGATCTTGGGGTACTGACAGATTGAATTTCCCTCAGTGGAACAGGAAAAATATACCATCATCACATCGAAAGGATTATTCCAAAATACTTACATGGCACAAGGGTTGTGCAATGCCCCGGCTACATTCCAGCATGCCATGGATATGATTCTAGTTGATTTAAAGTTGTCTTGTGTTTTAGTCTATCTTGATGATATCAACGTGTTCTCACGGACGTTTACTGAACACCTTGGCCATTTTGAACAAGTGTTCCGACACCTCACTGCCACTAATATCAAAATCAAGCTTCAAAAGTGCCATTTCTTTAAGGAGCAATTGGAAAACCTTGGGTTTGTCATGGACTCAAATGGGCTTAAACTGCATCCAGCTAAAGTGGAAGCAAATAGCAAGATGCCCCGCCCAGGTAGCAAGCGGGACATTCAAGTGTTTCTGGGGATGGTTGGGTATTACTGCCAGTTCATCCCCAGTTTCAGTTGTATCAGGGCCCCACTTTTTGAGTTGCTGAAGAAAAATGCTTCCTTTGATTGGACAGAACGATGCCAGAATGCTTTCGATGTATTGTGCACCACGTTAGCAAGCGCACCCATATTGCAATATCCCAACTTTGACAAACAGTTTATAGTGCAAATGGATGCCTCTCTCTGCTATAGGGGCAGTAATATCTCAGAAGGACGATGATGGCGTGGAGCATCCTGTCGCCTTCTGTAGTCAAAGTTTGAGCTGTCATGAACGGAACTACACCATTACTGAGCAAGAATGTTTAGTGGTAATTTATACTTATAAACAGTTTCATGTATAACTGCACGGGTTACAATTCCAAGTTGTAACAGACCATGCTTCATTGAGTTGGTTGCAGAATCTGTGTGAGCCAGAAGGGCGACTCACACGTTGGGCATTAAAGCTCCAAGAATATGGTTTTGAGATTGTACACCGCCCTGGAGCTAAACACCAAAATGCGGATTGTCTCTCTAGGCTGCCAACCTTCACAATCACAGCAGATCTAGCTGACATAATGTATGAGAAGATGGTGGTAAATAAATACCAGGATGAGCTGCTGCATGTGATCAAGGTACTAGACAGACTTAGGGTGGATACCTTTCTATATGAGAGAGAACTATATAAGCGGATTGGTGACCAAACGTTGAGTTTCCTTAAGCCTTTGGACCAACCTGCGATAATTATGAATGCTCATTGGGCTGTAGGCCATGGAGGATTGCAGAAAACACTAGAGATGTTGTGACCCTGATACTACTGGGAGTGCATGCATTACGATGTATTGGAAACAATTAGTTGTTGTCATCAGTGTCAAGTGGAAAAACCATTCCATAAGAGAACCACATATCAGCTGGTCAAACCCCGGTTCACCTGGCACACCGTTTCTATTGATGTAGTCAGACCTCTGCCAACTAGTACCAATCAGTCCAAGTATATTATTGTCGCCATAGATCATCTGACTCGATGGGTGGAGGCCAGGGCCATCAACAATTTGGGTGCGGTTACTACTTCCAAATTCATCATGGAGTGTGTTGTACAGTGACATGGCTGCCCGCAATTCATTTTAATGGATAACAGATCCAATTTCACTTCACACATTCTGCCAAAGTTGAACAAGTTGATGGCGATCCGTGGGGTTTTGACCACCCCATATCATCTGGAATTTAATGGAATGGTGGAGCAGATTAACGGAAATTTGGTGAACATCCTCCATAAATTGGTAAATGATTGACCCTCAGAATGGAGTGCCCTCTTACCCACGGCTGTATTTGCTTATGATATTAGCTATCATTAATCTACTGGTAAGAGCCTGTTTCAACTGTTGTATGGTTGACATCCGGCTTTGCCTGCCTTACTTTATTTGTGTGTAGAGGATACTGGTGGAGTGGACCCCCAGCGTTATTTGAAGACCCTTATGGATATGTTGATCAAGCTACAATTGGAAGCTTATTCCACCAGTTTGGCTAAGAAGATTCGCGATCAGGCTGCATATCAGAAGCAACAAAGTGGACTTCTACTGTACTCCATAGGAGACCATGTTTTATTCCACGATCAGCACGGTTTTGGAAGGAAAAACAAACTTTCTAACATCTGTATTGGTCCATTTGAGATAATTGAAAAGACTGGCATGGATGTATACACCATCAAGGAACCTGCGAGGGTCAGATTATCAACAAAGTCCACGCGAAGTTCCTTTGAGTATACAAACAGTAAAGGCATATCATCCAGTCAAAGGGGGAGTAATGTCAGGAAGTTGATATGACTGGACGATATGCTACCCATATCAGCAGATTGGAGATGGAATTGGGACGAGTCTTAAGATTAACAAATGAGAAGTATATGAATAATAATTGATTGAAATGTCAACCAATCGGTGAGAATGGGAGATTACACCAAGACTAGGATAAATGAGAGCTTCGAATCAAATGGGAGAAATGAATGGAAGACACCAAGCCAAGGATGCATCTGGCTTGGGGGAATCGAGATATAAGGAGTTCCAGAGTGAATTGATGGTGGTTCTTTTGTAAAATAGGTTGTTGCAGAGAGGTCTGCATATTAGTACAATAATAAAGGTCAAATTATCAGGCTGATAGCTCCATGCAAAAATGTTATTAGTTTTATTAAAAGAATTGGTGATCTTCATATTGTCTGATTTGGTTGCCCAGTGGCTAATACCCTGTGCATACCGACTTGGTGGAATCAAGACTGTACACCAAGAATTAACAACGCGTCTACACCCAACAAGTCAAGTGATCAATAGCCACAATGATGTTTTGGCTTTTATCAGTACTCATGGTCAATGGCCCTATGACTTTGATGGATATAGTGTGCAAAGCAAACCTAGGCTTCACTAGTTGGAAAATATTTGATTTCTCATAGGGCTTTTGAGTCTGATAAATCACAAAATAAGTAAGAATTTCTGTGACATCAAAGATAAGAGATTTCCAATAGTAAATCTGACAAATGTGCTCTGAGGTTTTAGGCCTCCATTACTGACGAAGTTCTTATGAGCTAAATTAATTATTGAAGTACGTTCTAAAGGTTTTGGATCATTATAATTTTTTCCCCAACCATTTTTTGTAGCTGTCCATTAATGATCTTTTTGTTTTCCGTTGCCTTAGACAATTATGCTATATTTACAGGAGCTAGTCTTAGATATTACCAATGATCATCTTTTGTTTGAATCATTTGTTTCACTCCATAAAAACATATTAGCTGGCAACTATAATAAACCATCTATATTTTATGTACAGTATCTGCTCAATGTACAATCTCAAATTGTATGCTTGCAGTTTTATGACTTAATAGTCCAATCTCCCTTCAGACTATTTCAACTGTGCAAAAACTTACGCAAATAATGGTTTGTTATCACTTGAAAATTTATCTCATGAATATAAGCTCTGAACTTTTTACAGGCTTATATTACCACAAGGCATTCATGGTCTGTCACGGTGTGTTTTTCAATCCTGTTTGCTCAATTTTTGACTTACATATGCTGCAGGTTGTTCATTTCCAACATCATCCTCTTGACTTAATACAGCACCAATTGATATTAGAGATGTATCTATTTGTATACTAAAAGGTAATCACAGTTTGGGTATTGCAACCTTTGTTTAGTCATTATGTACATCCTAAATGCATCAAAAGAATCCTGGACTTCCTAATTTCATTCAAAGCTTTTTTTGAAATCCTTAAAAAGTTTGTAAAATGGGCTTGGCAATGACCAAAAATTAAAAATAATGGTGGTAATGCCCAACTATTCCTAAATATAAACCAATGTCATGGACATTTATTAGTCTTGACAAGGCCCAAATCTCCTCAACTTTTTTTTGGGGCCGTAACCCCTCAGCATCCACCATAAACTATGTATATTTACTCTCTATGAAAGAAATGACAATTTGAGGCTTTATGAGATTAGATGCAGATATTCTCTTGAAACCTCTTCCAAATGTTTCAAGTGATCCTTAAAGGTGTTACTAAAAACATTAATGTCATCTAGGTAGACAAGAACGCACAACAATTTTAAATCACCTAATACTTACCCATTGCCCATTGGAACGAGGCTGGTTCATAGAAAAGATCTTGCAACATTTGCGTTGGATATATAGTCCTTGGGATCAGTAATCACATATTTTTATTCTCTTTTTGTAGATCAATTTTCTAGTAGCTTGATATAAAATATAAGGCTGATGTAATGAAGCATGCGATAATAAGACTGGCATGGAACTCAGGTGAGTGAACATCAAACCCCAGCCAGAATACCTCAGGTACAGCCATCCATATTGATGGATGGAAAAGGCAGGAGGCACCCATGAGGACTATCCAGGGATTCTCAAAGTTGGAGAACATTGGCAATAAATGTCTAGCGGAACTCTAGAACTCAAAAACAAATTTGGATTTTTAAGGATTTATAAAGAATCAAAATGGTGGAAGGGAAAAAGGGAGTGCCAGCAGTACCTTTTGGGGGACACTGCCCTATATTCTTGATAAATGGATAACTAATGATAATTTTCTACCATCAAATAGTTACCATAATTTGATCTGTTGGATCAACATTCTAAAAATTCTGATATAAACTCAGACTCTGATCTGCTTGGTCAAATTGGCATCAAATTCACTAGCAAGTTTATTCATTTCCTCAAAATCACGCTTGGTGCAATGATGACGACGCCTCTGGTGGACTGCAGGATGTGGCCATGGCTAGGCTACATATGGTCCACTCTATAGGGTAGGGAAAGGGTTGACAATGCCCGTACCTGTCAGGGATGAGCTTGATTAGAAACTGCTTTGGAAAACTGGCGGATGAGGATCTTTGAGCCCAAAACTAACTTGGTTAATTTTTTTGCTAGAATTAAACTCAACTTTCCCAGGTGAACTTAAACTGATGGAGGCCATCTCTTGGGTAAATGCGCTACTTACCTTCCACTGGTGATGACTTCTACTCGCCGCCACCTCCTGACACACCTTCTTAAACTTAACACCAACTCTTTAATGGTGAGCAGAGGTGAAAAAGGAACGATTTGCAGGGGATATGCTGTTACCCACCTCTAATCTACCACATGGGCTAAATCATTCAGGGCAAAGAGAGGGATGGATGCCAGCTTCTTTCCCTTTTTTGTCAAAAAAGGTAAATTCTCCAGTTCTAGCCACAGAGGATTTTTTCTTAGGCTTTAAAAAAGTATTTTGGCCCTTTTAGATGATCCAGCAAATCACCTAATTGTGGCAATGGATATAATTCATCTTTTTTTACTTTACCCAGCTGGAAGTAATATATAACTTCTCAATTGGATCCATTTTTATTAATAACAAATAAAATTGGGCTTGCCAATCAGGAGGCGGCATGCATTAAAGTTCAGTTCCAAGCTTATTCCCATTTGTCAGCCAATCCCCAAACATATGCTGATGCCCCAATCCAGTATAACCAGAATCCTTGGGCTTTATTGGCTGAGTTTTTGGAATTAGTGTAACACCTTCAACCACCTACTTTCTAACTTGAGCAAAAAATTTCAAACCAAGTATAAAGACTAATTCCCTTGTCAGTATTATATCTCACTAAAAAACGCTTCATTGTTCCACTATGACCATCAGCTTGCTGTTGAACTGGCTGCTTCCTCCAACTAGCATCCTTTATGAAAAGCTGTCACAAAGTCTGTGATGATGCTGGATGATGGTATTCTTGCCCCTTTTCCCAGATACCCTTACTGCTTCAGGTAAGTGGGACCTCATCAAATTTCATAAGAATGCCAATGATTTAATCTTGAATGTTATGTCATTGTCAAAGAACCCAAAGCCATAATCACCCACACCATCACCGCCTTCATTAAGCTCCCCAAAATTTGTATCTAGACTGAGCAAAAAATGGAAATCTACAGTACCACCTTTTCTGAAGTGCACGGTGTCTGTCCTGGACCTCCCTTGGGTGATACCAAACCCCATACAACAGATGTTTCCATCCCCTTGGTTTCTAACTAAGCGCACGCCCTTCTTCATGCCAATAAAGCTTAGTAAACGCCCCCTGATCCCCCCTTACCCTTCGCCATGGTCAGCTAGTGTTTCACCATTACCAGCCTGGTTGGTTTTGTTTTTTCAATTTAGCGCAATCTTTCTCATTGAGTGTTTTTCTCATTCTATTTTTTATTAGTTTCTTTTCTGGAAATGTCTGTCCCCTGGTTGGCTTACCTCTTATAAACAAGACTGTGCTTGCATAGGACTAAAAGATGGATCTAGTAAAAATGTTTAAGAAGTTTAACAATTTTGTCAGCAACCACGTTCTCACTGACTTGCAACTGTCAGATAGGTCTCAATCATATTGGTATGTAATCCTCAACGTTAACCTTATTAAAAATTCCTTTAGCACATACAAGGTCAAAGTCATCATTTGAAAACACCTTGGAAAAGTTCTCAAGATTTCACGGACCTTATCCTTCTGTTCTTTAGAAATTCTGGTAAGTTTTCTCAATATAATTTGGAAAATCAGATTTATACTTTAGGTCATCTGGTAACCTTAACTAACTTAGTTGCCCAAAGTCATGGAATAAATAAGTTCCTTAGTCAAATCAAGTAAGAATAAACTACCACTTAATTTTTCTCTTACAATAATGGCTAATGCAATAAATTGGTAACTAACACTTGAATTTCACCATGGCCAGGGATCAAAATCCCAGGCACAACATATGGTTTGTTCTAGCTCTCTGCCATTGTGCATGGACTGGAATACAGATAACTAGACATCTTTAAGGTAAGACCAGCTTCAACGATGCACTGCTCCTTAGAATTGATGAACTTTAGTTTTTAAACTCTCAAATTAATTTCACAACACTTCTAAATCTGATCAGATAGGTTTATCATGACAATTAATCTAACAATACTTTATTAGGTAAAACCATCCACATATACCAAGTTCATGTAATTTATATCTTTAGCTTGGAGTGGGTCACTCCTTACAGCTATATAAAAGCGCAAAATTTGCGCTAAAATGAGAGTATTTCCATAAAATCACACCAAACCTTATAATGTCACATAAAGTTAGTGCTTATTAATATCTCATAATTCTGGTTTGGTAAAACAATAGTTGGTGCAGTGAAAAGGTGATCCAACCCGTAAAGGCAGAGCACTTTAGGATTCCATGGAAGTGGTTGTTTGTAGGCCTGCAGTCTTATAAACCATACTATGGTCTAGTTCTAGTTAGGGTCTTTGTTTTTCACTAACTCTGTATAGAAATTGTTAATTAGAGCCCCACTGTCAGTGAATGCTCAAACTTTTGTTTGGTTTAACAAAATGTCTGCATATGTACAATTAATGTAATGTGAAATACTGTTTACTTGTAAAATAGCAGTATTATTGGCTAAATTAAGTGCTTGAAAAAGTTGATCAGAGATATCAAGAAACTTCTCCCTGATGGCAATTATTTAAACTGATTTATTAGCAATGTCTAATGAAAAACTATTTTTTTCTAATCATCTATCTATTCTGAAGCTGCTTCACATATGGCTGCATTACATCTTCAATTATGGGCTCTGTTGCCGCTGTTAGAACTTAGAGAACTTGACATATGTGGAAACAGTTTGTTCCTTATCTGCTCCACCTAGTCTTTCAACATGATCCAATTGATTTGTCTTGGCATTATATTAAATATATGGACATTGTTCTTTAGTTTTTTTGCTCTACAACACTTTGAAATATGACAATCTTGCTACAATGATAACAGGTAGATAAACTTTTGAATTGGCAAATGTCTCCATGAATTTGCAGGTTTAGAACTTGGATTTAGTATAAAAAGTTGTTCCACAGGTTTTTAAAAATTCAATCATCTGAGAGGTCTTGGTATTAGAATTTAAGCCTATCATGGCCAATCTATTTCTATATAGAAACAGAGTGTCAACTTCATTGCAATTTGTGCATCCAAATTATTTAGCGCTTCCAGCCCAGTGAGAATTTGATCTTCTTGATGGAATTTATCATAAAAGGCAGCTATGGTTTCGTCTTTTTTGAACTGAGTATAATAAAATTCATCATTTAGGTTTTCAATGCGCTCTGAGCTGCCAAATTTAAACATAATGACATCCTTTGCCTCATTGTAGGTGTATTTGTCTATGATTAATCTTGGTAGAACAAGGTTTTTGATCTCTGTATATAGGCAGCTAATTACAGTTGTCACTTTTGACAATCATCATCTCCCATCATTATTTCAAAAAGTTTAATAGATGCGGGAACATTATTAATTTAAAGAATTTAGCCAGTTTGAGCTTAATCTGAATTTGTTGATTAGATAAGAATTTTTGCTAATAGATTACATTCATTATGAAATGGCAGTTAATATTTTGAGGGTTGTTGATGCAATCCTGATGCCCTTTATACTACTGTTTTCAGATGAGGAGCTATCAGATATTCCAGTCCTATCTTTTTTCTCTTGGAAGTGGCTTGTTCAGGCTCCACCAGCGAAGTGAGAAATTTTGAAAGTCCATGTGTTCATATTCATCTCATGAGTGGATGTGGAGGTTTTTGATTATTGTTTTGCATCTAATGTTCTTTGTTACATATGGAGCAGTGGTCTGGTTCACAGCATGCTTTCAGTGTAAAATTGTTTTATAAGAATGGTGATTGTGTGACTTCTTTACTATGATTGTTTCATAATCATTTCAAAAGTCCACAACATAGAAGAGTGCCATCCGCTTATGCAATTATGACATGGGTGAAAAGGTTTAAAACTGGTTTCACATTTAAACTTAAAGCATATAGTGGCAACAAGGTCTGTAAGAATAGAGGATAACATTGAAAGATTTTCAGTAACATTGATATGCAGTTTAAGTGTTCTGCAATGAAACATGCACCCACACTAAATTAGAAGAATGTTTACACAGAAATGGCTCTCACTTGAGTGGCGTTATTTTAAGAAGCAAAATAATTGCATACTTTGACCAACTTAAATCTCTAAAAACTTATAATAATTGTTACATGAAAAATTGTGTACTTTTAATTTCATCACTACACTGGTAAACTATGTACTTCAACTTAAACTTAATAATCTTGCTGAAAATTTTCTCCCCCTTTTTTAATATCAACTCTCGAGTTTTCAACTTTTAGCTTTAATGTAATATCTTCTAAAGCCTTATTCAGATGATAAATCTTGTCATTATTCTTTTCTGAAAGTTAAATTAAACAAAATTTTCTCTTGCACATCACCAATTTCTTTATGTATCCACGCCTCAAAGTGGAAAAGGCTCTCTATATCAGGTGACTCACCTCCCATCATCTGGATTACTTTCTGCGTGCTAACTTGGCTCAGATGCCCCTATAGAAAGCACCACTTGTTATAAAGTGGTGACTGCACAGGTTTGAGATGGTTTCTTTACTTAAATAACATGCTTCCTGTTTGATTATAGAAAGAGCAATCTGAGCCAGAATCTTTTAAGTAAAGAAACGCAGGACTTTGTCTTAAATTTACTTAGGCACTTATTGCCTACATTAAATAAATTAACTACTAGTACTATCTAGTAAGTATCACAAGGTAGTTTATTCAAGGGTAATTAAGGGATATATAGGTGAAAAATGGCAATTGAATACCCACCTATCAATCATTAATAGCATTAGTTGGTAAAAAATACAATAAAATCAGTCATTGACTCATAGCATTTGTTATGCTAAATTCTCATAAACTTTCTCTGTAAGATTCAAAAAGTTATCAGTAATTTTGCCCAATACTCTCTGAGAGTCTGTCATTATAATAGCTAAGGGTGATTAATTGTAATAAGGGCTAGATTGGAATTTCCTATTTGGAAGTCTAAAAAGCTTGAAACCAGTTAAATTAATTGGCAACCATAACCAACCAAATTAAGCACTTATTTTTGGAACACATTGTAAAAAGCATGATCTTGTTAAAATCTTAACGGATTCAAGCAAGCAGGTACCTCCTTATCGCCTGGGTTTTAAATAATGTATTTTTACACATGAACTGTCTCATTGGAAAATTCACACCTCCTTTCACACATCATCTATTTCCTCATTAAAAGGTAAGAATCTAGTTAAGGTTGAGCATATAATGATAAAAGGAGGCCAAGTTTACTGTAGAAAAGATATTAGACTCTTTACAGGTTAGGCGCATGGTACAGTGTTTAGTGTCCTGGAAACATACCACACTGAGAACAGCTAAGTTTCCTTTCAGGATTGTGTCAACTGAAAGAAACTTTTTTGATTGTAATTCTAAAAACCCCAAAGCACCATATTTTCTCCTACCCAAGACGCCTGATATTGCAGCCTTTAAATTACTAAATCTGAATAAGAATTATGCTCTTTATCAGGCCCATAAGTGTTTTGAACTGGTTCTTATAGGAAGGGTAATGTAAGATTCCAAAATCCAAATATCAAGGTGATAGAAACTTGCACCCTTTTTATACCAAGAAGAGGGTCAATCCTAAGGCTTTCCTTCTTTCAACTTACTTATCTATGAAATACCTTAGACAAGAGATGGATAGCATCTGTCCCACCCGTTTGCCCTTTCCAACCCCAGTGAAATTCCTAGATCTTAACCAACCATCATCTCTGAAACTAGAAAGTATACCTGAAGAAATTCAGCCAGGTTTTCATAGATTTTAAGAATGCTTATCAGAAGATCATTTTAAGTGCTCAATCCCTTCCCAAACATAGGGCCTCAACAGGGTCTCTCTTAATTATAAAAACTATTAGACCTGATGTATTCTCAGTAGATAATTTTAACAAATGAATCCCCTATATGCCTCTTCTATAGCCAAAAAAGATAAGCGGCATAATCCCATTAAACCAAGTTTTGGTATGATCAAAAGCAATATCCAGAATTTGGTACTGGGATCATATCCTTTCTGAAACAATAGAGTCAATTAAATTTGCTTGTAACCCATTACTGAAATGGGACGTCTAGATCACCATGCCAATTTGAGTATAGTGATTACTTTTTTGTAACATCGTTGCTCATCTAAACTCCCCTCATCTACACATTTTTAAAACACCCAGAATCTTGCTAATGGTAGGGTGTTGGGTTTTTTCTATTATTTCTGATACTATACTTTAGCTTAAAAACCCCTTTAGGATATAGTTATCATATATAAAACTTAATGAAAATGTGGCTCCTGTTATGGTAAATTTAGAGTCCATGTATGGGTCTAATTTATCCTCCCAGTCAAATGGTGATCTTTAGATATACCCCCAACAAATTTTAAAACTGGTACTTTAACTCTGCATGGAACCCCAACCCCTCACTCTTAATAATTCCTAGTACTCAACACCCCTCCCTCTGTCCACCTTAAAAACCCTCAATGGAAAGGTGACACTCAATATCTGAGTCTTTTGTTTTGATTGCTAGATTACCCTCATTTACAGGATAGTTTTTTCTTAGCATTCTATTTTTTAACATATACCTCCAGATAAGTATTGTAACTCAAAGTAGTCGTCTATTTATTGATTTACAAAGATCTTTTAAGCATATGTATCCAACATAATAGACGTCCTGACTTTTCTCAGGGAGAATAAAAATAGCAGAAAGAATAAAGTATCTAGGATATTAATTATTACAATAGACGGTGAATCAACTCACTAGTGAATCCACTATAAACATAATAGTATACCTAGGTATATGTTTCTATATTAAAAGATAGTATGGTAGTTTGTCATTCTCACCATATAAGGAACATATTTAGAATTAGTATCATGCGGTGGCATACCTAAAACCATATTTTAATGAAAAAAATCCCACCTCCTGAGTGTGGAAAATTATGGTGTTGGTAAGGCGAGGGCACTCTGAAGTGTTCTGAGGCTCAGAGGTTGACTCAGGGCTAGAACCACAAGAACTGATGAATGGTTTGTTTTATGATTTTTAAAGTTCAAAACAGCATTTCAAGATTCATCTGACAGTCCTATTGGGACTCTCAGATGAATCTTGGTAGATATAACCAAACCTTAAGTCCCCTTCCAACAAGTGTCCATTTTGTTCATATAAAATCCAGAATAGCAATTTTATCAGATTTGCCTTAATAAAACCATAGGATAGACTTTTGATAGACCACTAATTGCGCCATTATTGATGAGGTCTCAGAAGTTAAAAAAACTCATCCATTTTATAAGGTGATATGATGACTTAAGTTCAGTCTTTTAGGGATAAATGGGTGAAACATACGCGGCTAGATTAATAGATCCACCATTGGTTGGGTGGGGAAATTTCATATAGTCTTACAATCACCTATAAAAAGTTGGTAGTTAGAAATGGCCATACCTAGGTAATTTATTATCTCATACATCAAACAGAGGTATGATGCATTCACAATGTAAGATAAAGTTATAAACTTTTTCAGGAGAATGTCTATAACTCTCCAGTTCCAAGCAAGGTTGTGCATGGTGCACAGGCCCAAAACAAGGAAACTAGATGTCAGTATTAAAGGGAGGATAGCCCTGATTAGGGTTCTTGAGCTAAAGTGATATAGGGCGAGGGTGGTTAACACAGTAAACATTAGTAGAGATTGAACATATAGCAAAACTTGGCTGTGCCTCAAAGGGGCGTTCATATCCTAGCTTTGAGCAGGGCTATAGTGCACGGGTGTCTCAGTTTGGAGGGAACCTGGGCATTACAGCGGTGCCCTAATGCTGTTGTAATTTTAAGGTAAATAAATTGACTAATGTTACGTGAGACCTCCTTGAAGAGGTTTATGCACAGTTTTGCCCAAGTCAACATAAGAAAAAACAAAAACTAATGAGGGATTTATTAAAGGGAACATGACCAGTGAGATAGGTTGGTCTCAATCAAACATATTCAAGCCAACTTGAGGTAATCATTGATCAGAGAAAGTGGTAATAAGCCCTGGTGCACCAATAAGCACATGTTTCCATCTGACTGGGCAACATATTTCAAAATTGACCAAACTCTAGTAATCAATTGAAGTTGAGCCTGACTCAAGTTAAAAATTTCATAAATTAAACAGGTTTTAAACCTCCATTCATTGATCAACCAAATTGAGCTGTTGTAATTAAGGTGGTAGCGCGTCTGTTTTAACACTACATCTGTTATACATGAATGGGCAGGTTGCACTTCCTATGAACCAACCTGGACATACCTGGCCTGTACCTAGCGTTGGTCCAATGTGTGCCTCAAGTCAGGAAGGTCATGAAGCTTAACCTTCTTGAACTCTTGGCGCCCAGCCTTGACCTGGCAATTGACCCCTTAAATATAGTCATGTGGACATGATAGACTGGGCCCACCAAAGAATATATATAAAAAGGCTGCCATAAGCTGGCCCACCTGACAAATGGGAAAAGGAATTTAAGAAACTATAAAAAGTAAGACAAGTTATGCTGACGTGCTACCAGAAGGGTTTCCAAATTTATTAATTTCTAAAAATGTTTCTGGGCTTTAAAGACTAAACAACCAGCCAGCTGCGCTGTTGAAATTCAACACAAGAAGTTGGAATAGCAAGGGTAGACAAAAGCAATTAAAAATGTGTACTTATAGAAGATTGAAATAGAAGCTAACATGCTTGATTTTTAAAAAAGAATCTCGTTGGTTTTTAAATAATTACAGTAGGGGCATAAAGGGATTGAAACTACTAAGTGTGTGCAGGAAAGATAGGTTTTCTGTAATTGGCTATGGCGAGGAATTTACCAAAGCTTAAAATTTAAAAATGAGCAAAGCACAGAGGTTAGGATTATAGTGACTGTAACAAATTGGCCAATGCACCTGGTTTATGCTCAGAGAGAGTTCTACACGGAAAAAACTTATGCAAGTATAATAGAAGGGTTGTTCAACTAATGTGAGGAGAGTGCTTGTAGTTCCCCTATTCCTGGAGATGTGATGGGATATCCAAACCATATTAACAAGGAATCTACTACTTAAATGGAAGCAAACAAGACACTGTGGATGGCGCCATGCCTAGATGTGCTACATATAGCATATATTTAAATTTTATAAAAAGCACAGGTAGCTTAAGAAGGCGCAACTTGATTGGACTCTGAGGAGGAGTTTATT